>JAAEAF010006982.1:65600-98642 GCA_011037195.1 Triatoma infestans
GAGGAAGGGTCGGGTCAAGGCCGTAACTAAAGGGGGCCGGGGGTGAGGGGAAAGTTGCCCCTCAAAAGAAGGTGGGCCAGAACCGCCATTTCTCCCCTACTAGCGATTTTCTCGAAAACGTGTCCAACGATTTTCTTTACACTTTGTATACCGTTTAGGTATTATGAAGGCATGCTATTAGTGGGACATCGTCCGAAGAAAATTAAATTTTGGGGTGAGGATGTGGTGGAGCTGCAAAGTTACCTCTAATGTGTTCTTTCCGTACAATATGCTACTTTACTACCTATAAATACTGTTTAGAGCATTAAATACTTTGCTAGAACTTAAAGTTTAAAGTAAAATCGATTAACTGAAGATGCAATTTCAGTTTTCCAAACTTTTCTTTCAAGTTGAAAATCTAACTGGGTGTGGGGGAAAGCTATGAAATTAGACTTTCCTCTAAAATGACGATTTATCTTGGCTGTGACTGATAGGCGGGTAATCTACTATGTAGTCAGTTTCGGGTAGCTTCAATGTCCTAAAAACATAGAATTATAATGATAGTTTCACACCACGGAGTATATTTATTTGTATAATTCTGTTAAACGTTTAAAACAAAAATCCAATTTTGAATAAAACTTTCAGTTTATTTTGAAGTTGTACTTTAGAGGGAAGCATGACGCCAGTGTTCCCCCAAAACCTCCAAAAAATCAATTGTCCTGGTAAAAAAAACTAAATAAATAAAGTAAATAAAATTGATTGGTATTTCTGTGTAGATAGTATGCGCTATTTAAAGAAAATCGTTGGAACCATTATCGAGAAAATCACGAAAAACTGAAAAAAACATTTGTGTACTGAACGTTTAGTTTACACTATAGGTTTATTCAGGTTTATAATTTGTTTATCTGAGTCTGGCTAAATCATATATACCACTATTTGGGAGCAGTCGCGAGTTAGGCATAAATTTAAATTGCCATTACAAGTTTTGCTAAGTGATCAGAAGGCGTATCCACATAATTTAGCCAGACATAGATAAACAAAATATGTCTAAATTATGTAACAAATTAACGTCTAAATACGTTATACAGAAAAATGAATAAAATTGATAGGGTTACATCTGGACTGTAAGTTTTCAAAGTTTAAATAAAACTGATAGCGCTTTTTCCAGAAAATTGCAAACAAAAACTCATAAATCTTTACCATTGTAAAGGTGCACTTCTGGTTTTGTAATTTTCTTCAAATTTGGAATCCCAGTAATGATACTAATACATCATTAATATTACATATTGGTAGAACTGCATAATACTGGAGTGGCACTTGTTTAGAGGAATGCTTAATGCTGCTATAATCCCCCACAGCCCCTTTACAAATCAATTTTTCCTAGCAAACGATTCAGATTAAGGTGATTGGTATTTGTATATCTAAAAAGTAAAAATGATAACTTGTGGTTCAGCTTGATATGGTTGTGGTTCACAAAAGAGGGAGTGTATAAAGTGATTTTGCACTGTCATTTATACTTGCCATATTTCTTCTACTCATTTCTCATTTATGGATTTTTTATATTTTTACTTTCTCTCACTCGCAGGTGAGAGGAAGTTTTGTGATCGTGGGAAATTTTTGAAATTGATTTTTCACTGGAAATCCATATTTTGAGGTTGAAGTGAGTTTTTGAAATTGGTCAGTATATGTGTTTGTGTTTGTTTGTGTATTCAGCATAACCCAAAACGGAAAAATGAAGTAACTCCTAAGTTGATATTTTGTTTAAGTTTTGCCAAAGGGCATGTCATTAAGGTTATTGGTCAAAATCGGTCAACCGGAAGTACAATTTATTGAATATTTTATACTTTCTCTTACTGCCTAGTATGAAATGTGTTTAGCGATTGGTCTTTGCGAATGTCTGTGTGTGAGTTATTCGTAATTTTCTCGAAAACGTCTCCAACCATTTTCTTTAAACCTCGATACTATATACATACATAAATGCCTATCACTTTTATTTGAAACATTTTCTCGGGAAAATTGATTATTGAGAGGTACTGGGGGAACAGCATTAACGTTATGCTTTCTTTTAAAGTATCACTTCACTGTAATACATGGTTTTACCACCTACCTCTTATATTAATGCACATTATAAGCATTGATAAAATTCCAAATTGAAAATCAGTTAACCCAAAGTGCATTTTACAGAATAGGCGATAGAGTTTTTTTGAAATTTTCCGAAAACGGTTACAACGATTTTCTTTAACTTTGATTGCTTGCTGCACAGATAGAGAGTATTATTTTATTTAAAACATTTCTCTGAAAAAATTGATTATAATGGAGTATAGGAGGTTAGTTTAAATTTAAATTGGCACAAGCTTCATGGATATGACATAGACCGCTTCACATAAGGCCGGCCACTCAGGTATACAACTAAAATCCCACCACCATTTCTTATGACCGGCCCAAGTAAACATTGTAAGGTCTCTTGATAAAATTGAATTAATTAGAGTAAGGAAAAGGCGTGTGAATGTTTCACAGCAGATTTTTTCTTCACTTTTCTGCTCTTATCAGCAGTGGTTACAAAGATTTTCTTTAAATTTATTAAATTGTAGATCGTTGTAGGGGATTATTGCACTGCGACCTGAAAGATCTATTGTGCCTTCCCCCCCGGAGCTTTCTCCAATGCACAGCCGGCCTCCAAGCAGCGTTCTCTAGCTACAGACAACACTGCCCATCACTAGACAGTGAGTTGTAGAGGATCCTAGGAAGAAAAACTCTAAGGCAGCATGCTGGATTCGAACCCGGGACCTCCGCGTTGCTAGTCCAGCGCGCTACCACTGAGCTAATTCCTTCCTTCTCACTTGGCTTTCGCCAGTTAACTTGGGACGGAGACCCTAGTTTGAGTATTCTGTTTGTCCTTGTCTGTAAAGTGAGGTCTGAAATGTACTGTTTATGAGTAAGCCTACCTTCAAAATATAATTTTTATACATTATCCTGTCGATCATCAATTTCTCCAGAATCTTACCTCCCCTTGTACGACACTTATAGGCCTTAATTTTTTGTAATTATCTAAGTTTTCTTTGCCAGGTTTGATTACTAGTTTTATTTCCGAATGTTTCCATTATTGGTGATATTCCTCTATTTAAATATTTATTATATGAAGATGTTATTGCATTTGGCATTAGCACAAAAATTGTTTTATAAATTTCATTAGTTACCCTATTCAATCCCGGAGCTTACTTATTTTTCATCTTTCCCACTTAGTAGTCGGAATGTGTGCGATTGTGTATGAACAGTATAACTCAAAAAAAAAAAATGTAGTAAACTCGATATCCCTGTTGGACATTGCCAAGGAATTCGATATGTAATGATGTTTTTGTGGGGTAGACAGAGAACAAATAAACTGACTGAACACTGAATACATTGTTCGAGAAAACAGAGTACTGCAAGGACTTTACAGAACTTTTTAGAAAGAGTATGGCAGCGTGAGAAAATGACAGACTGTGCTGGCTGAGTCACAGACTTCTCTGATGTTGAGTGCAGCTAGCCTTTGTATATGATTCTGAACTTCCCCTACTTCTCTTTAACTTCCATCTATTTTCCGAGGTTAGGCTGAAGTGATCTCCTTGAACGGACAAGTTTGAATAGCTAATGGTAGGGAGATATGTTACTTCTCATGTAACGTACTGAGTGATGTAGCTTTATGAATGATGTGGCAGTACTTAATGATTTTGCTGCGCAGGCAAGACACGCACCAGCAGTATCGAAAGTTTTCTGACAATTCTCCTCTGACCGGAAGTATCACTTTACAGAACAAATTTTAGTGTGTTGCGGAAGTAGTTGATAGTAACACCACGCTTCCTTCAAAACTGTCATTTTATTATAAAAACAGACTTTCTGTTTACATTTTGTGACAATGGAGTCAATTGAATTTTGTGAAAATCTGGCGTGAAACATTCACTAGACCTTCTCTAACTGCAATTCCTATAGTTTTAAATGACAGCTTTTCTAAAAAAAACCTCATAATTTTACTAATTATTTGTTGCCTTGTATATTAAACGGCTGGGTTCTCTCTCCCTTAAATAATGGATGACACTTAAGAAGAGGACAGTGAGGCGTTACCAGCTTCCCCCCTTACAACCCACCAAAATAATTTTATCGGGAAAAGGTTTCAAGTAGTAATAGTGATAAATCTTCAAATGAGCAGTTAGTACATCCAATTTAAATTAAATCTGGTATCGTTATCGAGAAAATCGTAAAATCTAAACAAACAATTTAGGAAATTCGCACTTTAGTTCAAGTGATTTTCTTTATACAAGAAATTTTAGCAACATATCTAATTATTTTTAATATTATAGAGTTGGAAGTTCCGTTCAGAAGAGACACACAGAGAGGGAACCATTTCTCAAAATCCCATAAAAAAGAATATTTTTCCCCCAGAAAAATGTTTCAAATAAACATCTAATTTGCGTAATAAACATATGAAACTAAAGATAATTCATTTTTGATCCATTCAGTACAATGGCACTTCCTTTTGTTGGGATTTTGACGGGTAACTTCCTGTTAGATCCAAATGGTCAACACTACGGAATGTCAATCTAATAAGAGAAAGTAAAATTTCCCAATTTGAGGAACATTTGTCACTTGAGGAGCTATGTAGTAAGAGCCAGTCAGTGAGTATATCAGAGGGATTCCTAATTGGTTTTTCATTTCTGGCAATTCTCTCGAAAACTGTCATTTATGAATTTTATATACTTTTCCTGAAGAGAACTGATTTTAAGAAAGTTCAAATACAGTTCAATGAATTTTTAATGAAATACGTGTTTGAGGAAAATAAATTTATTTTAAGCATTATGGCAGACTGAAGTGATTATACACAAAAGTTGTAGAAAACATTAAGATGAAGTTTTAAAATGCCGCAGCTTATCGAACTGAAGCCTGAAGTGCTAATCTCTTTTCACAAAAGAAATGTGTTGCCCTTTTGAAGAGTGGAATGTAAACAGAATGATATAGGTTTGGTAGTTGACAAAGTGGATTGCACCTCACAGGTGGGCTGGTAACCTTGACAACAGCCTTCTACATCATCTGTTCTCCTAGTAGCAGCGTGGCGGGAGGAGGTAAACATTTGTATCTTATTTATAAAAATTCAAAATTAATTCTACATTTTTTTTTTCCATCTGAGTTTTACTTATTCTTTGTCATGCTTATAATGTAAACACTTTCTACCATGACGACATCTTGTTTCTTTATGTTCGTTTAGGTCATTTAAACTGCAATTTATTTTTATTGTTGTATTCTCATTGTCGATACAAATTATGTAAATTAATAGTTCTTGTAATAATCTGGAAAAAATTTAATATTGGATTTTGAACTCTTACTTTCCCTCGATAATTTTAGTTTTAAACATAAATTATGTTCAGCATAAATTATTTATGGTAAGAGTGATGTTTTTTGTAACTAGAACTTTTGTTTTCTGTGGTTAGCAGAAATTAAATGACTAAATCTATTGAATCACTGGAAGGTGTTATTTTGGAGGACACAATCATTCATTTATATGTGTTAGAGTAGCTAGGAGGTATGAATGATTTCTTTTTCCGGTGCTAGCTGGATGCTAAAGGTGCGCTAGTTCAATAATAATAATCACATTTCCAATAACAACACACATATAATTAAGGTTAAAAATCCGTGGTACATTTAACTAACCGTAATGGCCAAAAATCATACTGTACCTTAATTATAAAGCCACCGTCCAAGAAAACCAGCGGTTCCCACTAGTCACGCAACTGGTATGTTACCTTGGAGAGACGGCGCACAATCGGATAGGGTCCTTCCCAGGGCTTATGGAACTTCTTGGCCACCTCGGGTCCTGGCACGGGGGTTTTACGAACAATATTCCCCTTCCTTCAGGAGTCGGCTACGTCGGCCCTGGTTAGCCTGGCGAGCTTGTTCTCCTGCTCCATTCAGCCACTTCCAAGAAGACCTCCTCAAGGCAGTGGCCCAGCTCCTCCAAGGTGTGGCCCATTTCTTGTTCTCCCTGGGATCCACCCAGCAATCGAAATGAGCCAGCAGTTCCCGCCCATAAGTTACCCGGTGTGGGGAATAGACCGCAGCGAAGTGAGGGGTGAACGCATCCACAAATTCTAATCCCGTCCTCCTTGCGCAGTAATGGGGCAGGGAATCCACGAGGGTGCGGTGTAGCCGTTGCTTTGAGGTTGGTAGGATGTGGTCTAGCCTTCCGGATCCCTAGGTCCTTGCACAGACCCTTCATGAAGTCTTTCTCTAGATAAAGTCCTAATATCGGATTATGTTAACTATGCGCCACTATGATGGGAGGGAGAGTGGCGCGCCGGAGGGCGAACCGGAGGTTGCTTTTGGTGGGATTGACTTTTATTCTCTATCTAATAAGCCAGTCTTGTAAAGCGATAATATGGGGCTGTAAGGCACATAAAAATAGGTAGGGATGAATAAACAGGATCGGGATTTGGAGCGATGTCACTCGTGTCATCAGCATTGGATTGGAGGATTGTTGTAGGAGAATGGGAAGGAATATCTGCAGCGTAGAAGATACATTGGAGATACTGCCCCTTCTAATTTATTAATAAAACACATTTCTTGAATATTACCATCGACAAATAATTAGATCTCTAAAATAATGTTATTTATAAATTAAAAAAAAGAAGAGATAATTGAGTAGTGAAGTGGTATTCTAGTGGTAATGTAGTAGTGGTAGTGGGAGTATCTGTATGCATTAAAAAGGGATTTAATTGCCTGAGATTAACTTGGATATATGTTTTGTATTGAAGGAACTATCGAGATTGGTGCTGTGCTAAGTGATAACCTGGATATATTTGTCATCAATATAGATCGGCCTCCGGCTGGTCATTGTAATGATTTCTCTAATAACTTATCACAGTTACTTATTGCTATTTTTCTAACTTATGGAAGTTTAAGAAAAGTTTAATTGTAACGGGAGATTTTAATAAAGTTGAAGTTTCAATAAAACATCGCTTAAATTGTTAGACATTCTCTCTGTCATCAAGTGAATTAATATGCAATTTTCAATCACTGAGCCAACCGTATTCTTAACGATAGCAAATCATGCATTGATAAGATTGCAACTTCAATTGCTAATGATTATGTAATGGCTCAAGTAATCAACTATGTTATATCTGATCATCTTCCCATTCATTGTAAAATTGTGACTACTAAAAGTATTAAAAATGGTAAACGCCTGATAATAAGAAAAGTTGATGTAAGCACTTTGTTCAATTTTAGATCACTTTTAAAAAATTTTGACTTGAAAAATGTATATCCTCTCCGCGGCATTGGATGATGGAGCTGAGATGCTTTTCTCATGGTTAACTGATTCTACTGACATTGCATTTCCGTTGGTAGAGCGTCTGATTCGTGAGAGATATTCGGTGAAGGGTTGGTATGATGGTGAAGTTGCCTCAACGCGGATTCGCTGTTGAAGTTGTTTGATTTATCCAAGCCCTTTCATACCATTTCTCATGACATTTCAAAATTGAAGTGATGTGGGTTTAATGACTTGGCAGCGTTATTTATCTCTTCTAAATTTATCTCTTCTATCTGTCGTATAGATTGGCAGCGATTTATAAAGACGGTAAGTACTCTTCTCTACTGCAGCTCAAGTATGGTGTGCCCCAAGGGTCTATTATGCGATCTTTATTATTCTTGGTTTATATTAGCGATCTACCGGCAATGTTTGACAATGATGATATAATTAGGCATATTTTATATGCCGATGATCTTGCGGTACAAGTTAGAAATGCAGATAACATAGTTAATAACTGCATTAAATCTATAATCGCTGTGGTGGTTGGTTCCGCAGAGCTGGAAAGCATCAGAGACTTTGCCGTGCTAGGCAGCGGTGCTCATTTGGGTGGTATCGCACCCGGGTTCGGCGTGCACAATCTTCAGGAGCGTTTGTCAGACAGTGTGATTAACACAGACTTGCACAGAGCAAATTCAGTTTATGCACTCTGAAGATGGGCGAACGCCCGAAACCGGTCGATCACCACAAAATGAAGCGGCTAGCACGGAAAATGTCTCTGATCCAAATCTATAATCGATTGGCTAATAAACTAAGTTTAAACTATGAGATAAATGAATATTTCAAAATTAAGTTTTTATCTTGACAATTTTGTAAACTGAAATTATATTGTAACTTGACCTTGCCAATAAGGTGTAGCTCTTTTCTAGCAATAAAAAATAAAATATAAATATTAAGGATGCGGGGGTTCAAAGTCCAAGGATGTTTGAAGGTGTGTTGTCTGTAGCATGGCTGGCACTCGTAGCTCTGAGCCCTTAAACTCTAGGCAATCTAGATAATTTATTTATATTTATCAAAATCATTTCAGGTATTAACTAATACGCATAGTATATCACAATGGCGTATTTTATATTCATTTGTAAACAATACCTCCCAACAGAACAATAGTGAACATTGGAAAATTAATAGAATTATTTAGAAAACATTGAGTTTAGAAGCAATGATAATAAAAAGTCCCGAACAATGTATTAATGCTAATAATTGTCATATTCCATATATCTGAACAAATACGTATAGAATAACATACACATATTGGTGGTTGCTTGTGGTGAGTGAATGAAACTTTAGCCTTCACCGATAGGATAAAGTTTTAATGAACAGTTTGTCGAAAGACAAAACAAATTCTATTATGTTCTATAGTCCAAATACGATTGGACAAAATTGATTTTAATATTTATTATTATTATTAGTAGTAATAGTCAATTATCTCTGAGTGCACTAAGAGACAGCCTTGCAAACTTGTCAAATTTTGGGAAGTGAAGAGTTTTAACATTTCCCATACATGATACATGTTTTGAGGTCTCGTACTTCTGCACGGATAAAAAGGTAGTTTGCATGTGTGTTCTGTGTAAATAATTACAATATGTCAAGAACGTAAATCATTTTCTTCTTTTTTTCCAATGCCTTGCGTCATAGTTGGCATTCCGCCATTAGACATCTAGCAGCCCAATATACTTTTGCTCCTGCTGAGAGCTCGTCATTATTTTGAATATTTAAATGTGCAAGGGCCTCGCACTCGAAGAGGTGGCAGTCATGTGCCCGACCCCACAGAGAACACAATCCGGATTATCGATTAACCAAATTCTACATAATCTCAGGAAGTTTAAGTAACATCGCAATGTCCTATTAGATGGTAGTGTAACTTTTACAGAGTAGAATTTTTAGTTTTATGCAAAATGAAAAGTTCCACCGATTTTCTATCTTAAATTCTCTATCAATATGTATAAATGCCTATCACTTTTATTGGAAACATTTTCCCAAAAAACTCTGGGACAGCAGCAAATTTAAGTTTTCTACTAATGTATCACTTCAGTAAAATATAAGGTTCTACCATCTGTTAATAATATGGGAATGCAATAAGTGAAATTCTAGAATTACAAATTTGAAGAAAATTGATCAACCGGAAATACTATTTCAGGAAATACGTTCGAGATTCATAACTTTTTAGAAAACCTCTTTTGCTTTTTTTTTTTTTACATTATCTTCCCGCTGATAAGAGGAAGTATTGCGATAGTTCGTATTTTTCGATATCAAGATATCGAGTTTCACCAGAAATACTGTTTTAAGGTCACCTGATTCCAAAAATTTGGTTTTGGGGAAATGGTCTATGTGTGTATATGTGAACAGCACAGTTGAAAAACGTGCAGAAAGTTCAAACTTGATATTCTGTTGTGTGGATATCACCATGCGATATCTGTCAAAATTCTCCAACCGCAAGTACCACTTTACTTTCTGGAATGGATTTTTCAGTTTTCGATTTTCTTTAAACGACTCTCTCTAAACTTGCTATATCAACTACTACAACTTTCATTTGAAACATTTCTTCGGGAAAATTCATTTAAGGGAAATTTTGGAGGAATACTGGGGTTATGTTTTCCTCTAAAGCGCTATTTTTGGTTTGTATACCACTCTAACATTCAATTAATATTAATTAAAATTAGTATGTAGCCTTTGGTATCGGCTTATGATATTCATTGCTAAGCCGAAAAAAAAGAAGATATGTAGCCAAAATTCCATGTTTCAAGAGAATCGGTTGACCAGAATTGCATATTTGTGTGCAATATTCCAATAGTCTATGGGCCCTGAAGAAAGTGCGTTACAAAATGACGAGTAATAGCGTTTCTTTAATTGAAAAATTGGAAGGGTCATCCAGCTATGCGTCATGGAAATTTGGTATAAGAATGCCATTAATCCAAGATCTAATTCTGCAGACTGTATCCCACTAAACGCGGATTGTGACACAAATTAATAAAGACCTTTGGATGATGGATTCCTTGCAGTTCTTTTACTTTCAGGTTTATCTTTACATTACAATCCCTTAGTAATGGCACTGGAACAAAGTTCAGTGAAATTAACTAATGATTTGGTTAAGGGGAAATTATTGCAACAGAAATTCAGAAATCCCAATTTAGTAGAAGGCGACAAGCAAGATGTGCTGTATTTATTAAAACTTTTGCCCAGACAATTGTACAGTGTTCTGTTTAATTATCTGAAAAAAATCACAGTTCAATTGCAAAACGAAAAACTGTTGGTCATATTTAGATCTTGACGTGTTTAGGATGTCCTTCAATTTTCGATTCGACTTATGATTGTAAAAAAATTCTTAATGGCTGTGATAATATTCAAAGTAAATGGGCTAGTCCCTTATGTAGTAGAGATATTGTAAGGATCCTTGATTAAGGACTAGGGTACTATAAGGACAGTTAAAGATTGATGACATCATTTATTGGCAGCTAACAATATCTTATATATAATGGTAATTTTAAATATATCAGATTGTTGCCGAATTGAGACTGTCAAATAAAACCCTTATAAGATTGTTTATTGAAGGAAGGAAGGATATAATTAATGCAGAGGAAATATGTGAGATGTGGAATTATAATGAATCCTTTCACATGTATTTATTAGACACCCGTATTATAAACTATCTAGAGATCAGTTCCTAGTAAGATGTGTATATTGAGAGAAAAATCAGTGAGGAAGAAAAAATTGTGAATTTCTAATAATCTCTGATTTGAATCAATTGAATTCCATAGCACTTTAAATGCTGCCTGAAATCAAAAGAAGACATTTCGACTTAAATTTTTTTGAGTCATTTATTTGTTCATCTTTGATTTATTTATTTCAAAAGGATTTAACTCACTTATTAATTACTTATTGTTATCTTCATTTAATTTCATTTATTTGTACTAGAAATGTATATAGATGCAAAAAAAAAAAAGGAAATGTACGAAGCTAACTATGTTAGACCTACAATATATCAAATTGCATTATTATTATTTATTAAAACTAAAAGAAAGATCAACTGTTTTAATGTATTGAAATTGCTCATATGATGAAACAGTGTAAATGAACAGCGAGTAAGCCTAAATTGCTCATATGATGAAAGAGTGTAAATGAACAGCGAGTAAGCCTAAATTGCTCATATGATGAAAGAGTATAAATGAACAGCGAGTAAGCCTAAATTGCTCATATGATGAAAGAGTGTAAATGAAGAGCGAGTAAGCATAAATTGCTCATATGATGAAAGAGTGTAAATGAACAGCGAGTAAGCCTAAATTGCTCATATGATGAAAGAGTATAAATGAACAGCGAGTAAGCCTAAATTGCTCATATGATGAAAGAGTGTAAATGAAGAGCGAGTAAGCATAAATTGCTCATATGATGAAAGAGTGTAAATGAACAGCGAGTAAGCCTAAATTCAATCACAAAATGTAGGTAAATAAGAAAATAATAAAAGAAAGAAAATAAACCGTATTTATGCATTTTGCACCTTACAAGAGTTGACCATTACAAAATTTAATGTATCAAACAAAAATTAATAAAGTAAAATAAAAATAATAACGCAAAAGAAAAAAATGCATAATATTTCAAAAACACTTAATGAAATAAATAATTACTAAAGAATATTAAAATACATAAATAATTATCAAAAATGAAAGTAAGAATGAAGAAAGCAATAAAGTTTATTTATTTAAAACTAAAGATCTCAACTGGCATTTTATCCGTCATAGCATGCATATTTATTTTGTTCCTGACCGGTTTGGATTTGCATCCATCGTCAGAGTAAATCTATCAATTGTTGTGTTGGTTCCGCAGAGCTGGAAAGCATCACAGATATTTTCCGTGAGAGCTTGCTTCTTTTTGTGGTCATCGACCGGTTTCGGGCGTTGGGGATCCATCCACATATTCAAAAGATCTCAATTTCAAGCTTTATATAGTAAAGTAAAAAAGTCTTTTAACTTTTTTACACTATCTATTGATAAAATAACAGAGATTTGATGATTATTTGGAAGATGTGGCTGTAAATAATGTTTCCTATATGGAAATACAAAGCAATAATCTGAAAAAAGCAATTTGCTTGAAGTCCGGTAACACTCCTCAGTTAAAATTTCAAATAGAAATGAAAAGATATTGGAAAGAGATGCAAGTATTTTTGATAGAACATATTAGAGTGGGATAAAAAAGCATGCCTAGGGAAAAAAAGACTCATTCATATAAGCCTAGTAGTTAATAAGAAAAAGTATATAAAGGGGTGGAAGAGTTCCAATATTGTGGATGAATTGTATGTTTGGGAGAGATGGAACGATACAGAGGAACGTGAAAAATGAAATGAGCGGGAAAAGTAATAAAAAATATGTGGGAGAAAAAAGAGAAGACAAATATTTGTGAAACTATAGAAAAAAGTATGAATTGCAGTTAAAAAGGGTAAATCGATAAATTGTGGAAATATTTAAAGTGAACCAGTTATGCGGGAGAAAATCTGCTGGGGAACACTAACACGACTTTCTCTAACTGCATTCCGTAGCTTTCAATGGGCAAATTTATTTCGAATTTAGAATTTATACATCTGGTTTTATGGGTCTTAATTAGAAGAGGATAGAGGGTAGAGAAATGCGAGTTTTCACATTGCTGCTGCCAACAACCTTCTGAAAATCAATTTCCCTGGAAAATATGTTTTTTGAAAATGACGAATAACGATGACAGACGTATGTGTGTTCTTGGTTATTTGCATGAGGGAGTGACCTATAAAGCCAAATCCACTGCTATCTAGAACAACTATTTTGTGGCTCCTTTAGGTGATGTAATGTACATAGAAAATGATCGTCTGTTAAGTGTGAGTGTTAGTGAGTGTGTGTGGGTGTGTGAGCTAGCAGCGCCCGCTCTAGCGGTTACGTCGCGCAGCCATTTAAGAATATATGTTTAGTTTTTTAAACAAGTCTATGCATGTTCAAACACAAGCTGAAGCACCGCTGCTCACGTGCTAATGCTAATTTGTTCAGAGAAGTATATGCATGTTCAAACAAGTTCAAGCATCGTCCTTTACAAATTCTGCGTCTATTTCAATAATAGTGTATTTTTAGCTTATAAACACAAACAGTATAAAGATGCTGCGCACTGTAAACTTCTAGCGAATGAAAAAATCGATATTGAAATTTTCTATTAATTGCGGATTTAGCACATCAATATTTTTCTCACATTTACAGCCAAAATGGCGCCCCTAAATTTTGGCGTCCCGGACAAATGTCCGGGTTGCCCGCCCCTAGAGCGGGCGCTGGAGCTAGAGTTTGTCTGTGGGTTCATTAAACCCTAAATACTTGTATACATCACCTGCTTCTGCAAGCACTACGTGTATTTTGTGTGTGTGTGTGAATGTTGGAGGTGTAAGTCCAATTCCCTTCGAGAGAAATATGTATATAGTTAGTATACGATGTTTTAAGGAAAAACGTGAAAACCTTAAAAGGAAAAAGCACTATTCCGCAAACTTTCGGTTAACCAATTCTCAAAAACAACACAAAAATCTGTAGTGGAAGAAAGCAATGAAAATAAATAGTTTTGTAAAATATATTAAATAGTAAATTTACCTTCAAAAAGAGTGTATTTTAGAGTCAGGTTCTGTAAATTGGGGTCATTGCTAGTAGGGAAACAAAGGCACAAAATTTAATACAATGCGACTTGGCCAACTGCTTTGTTAGAGAGCATTCCTTAGAACAGTCAGACTTCTGCCTTCAAACAGGACAGTCGCAATTCTGCTTCCAAAGCCAGAACACTTCAGGAATCGCTCTCTTAGTATCAGTGCCAGTTTCACAATAAATTAAATAAGTTTATAATATCAAATAACTTGTAGTTATTATTTGAAAGATTATATTTAATTGTTAACAGTGGTGATTTCTTAATTATTGCTAATACTTCTATCTCTGAAACTTACTTACTGACAAGCCCTTTTTCTACAACACCGCTCGTGCTACTTACTACAAACACACATCACACCAATACATTTCATTGGTGCCAGCTGTTTGGGATATTTTCAACCAGAATCCACAAATTAAAAGTAGGTACAATTTTCAATTTCATAATTAAACAAATTATCCATCAGATAATTTGATTGTTTTTAATTATTTTCTCAGCTGAAATATCTTATATTTCCCATAATTGAATTTTCTATTGAATTTCATTTTTAAATTTTTGTAATCGTACCACTGTACCCCAATCCCTTGTGAATTTTGAATTTATGAGTGTACTTAATAGATCCCAAATTATAAAGATATTACGCGATAATAACCTTTCTGTTGGAGGCAATTTACTCCAATTACGTAGACGTCTTGAAAAATATAATCTTTTCCCAAGTAATTCATTCAATTCCAAAATGTATAAGATAAATAGACAATACATGGGCATCGACGCTGCTGTAGAATATTTACTTGCTCAGCAGCAATTAGCAAATCCTCCAATTAACAATCAACCTAGTCCCTTAAGGAATTTGCAATTAATCAATAGCTTACCTACCTTCGATGGCGAAAATTCAGCCAAAGTGTCAGATTTGTTTGACCAAATTAGCCATTGTGCTAGTCTTTCTGGCTGGGACGACGCTGCTAAATTAGAAATATTAGCACTTAGGCTCTCAGGATCTGCAAAAATATTTTACGACACCCAGAAAGCCGAATTACAACGCCAGGATACAATTATAACGTACCCTCTAATTTCAGAGCGACTTCTAGCCCGATTTCGTAAGGAGAAAACCCCCCTAGTCCTCTTACAACAGATGACTAATATACAGTCCCTACCCGCAGAATCTCCGGAAACCTTCGCGGATAGAATTAGACACATCCAATCCGCCATTCATTTAAAAGCACAAGCTAACCCACTCGAGGCCTCGTAATAAAGAACAGATCTTGTCGCCATTGTTCCTGTCCACATTTTGACGTGGACTGCACCAACAAATTCAGACCAAAACCTCGTACTAACTTTGGCAAAATGCCTAATAATTTTAATATACCAAAAAATTTCAATCGCAGGGTATATAGTAATAATCGCTATAATAATAATAATAATAATAATAATATTAGTCAATATTATACTAACAATAATAATCCTCGAGTTAATTCAAATAATTCACAATTTAACTCTTATTCAGATAGACCCCAGTATAGTCATAATAATAACAATAATAATGGTAACGAAACTAGCAATCACCTCCAAAATAGGCCCACTTACCAATTTTGTTCAAAATTTGGACATACGGCTCGAAATTGTTTCCAGATACAGCCAAAAAACGGTTAAGCCCACAGCCGCTCTCACGAATGGCTAATGTTATGACCATGGCTCTCATACCTGCTTTCACCAATTCTGATAATTTGTTAGTAAATTTAAGAATTGGCAAAAAATTTATTCGTGCCCTTGTAGACACTGGAGCTAGTCACAGCCTAGTGGATTCCAGTTTTGTCGAAATAAGAACCTTCAGCATTCCAACATTATTTTAAAATCTCTGACTAACCAAGTAATACCTAATTATGGCATCACGTCCCTTCATTTGCATGCGGACAATGTCGAAAATTCCAATTTTTCTGGCGAATTCATAGTTTCGCAATTAAAAGGCAATTTCCAATTAATACTTGGTAGAGATGTCCTTACATTAAATAGGGCAATTATTAATTTCCGCACACGTACACTAACACTCAATAAGTTCAACATTCCATTTTCAAATAGTGCTCAAACGCACCAAATCAATTCGATTCAACAGCTACCTTTACCCAAAACCCTGCAGCTACGCCACAAAATTGTAGTGCCACCTCGCGCACACATAATACAAACACATACGCTATATACGAAAATTCGTCTCGACACACAAATTCTGCTTACACAACACAATTCCTTACGTACGGGTCTCTACATGCCCAATTCTATCGTGCATATTGCTAACAACCTTATAAACGATACCTCACACGAAATTGCTATTCAAAAACACTTTCCAATCGCTCATATCGAATACGATTTTGAAACAGACTTACAGACTCACACCATAAACGCAGTACAATCTCCCACTCAAACTAACACAAACGAAATCGCTCTATTTCAACAAGAACTTTTCAACAAATTAACGCATCTCTCTTCCCAACAACAACAACAAGTTCTACATGCCCTCACTCCTTTTTATGACGCCTTCACACACGACAACAATTTTCAAACAAAATTTTATGGAGTCACTCACCACATTGACACAAAAAATCATGCCCCTGTGTCCAGCCGCCCCTATAAGATAGCCCACTCCGAGGCTCCCATCCTCAAGGCCCTCATACAAGACAATCTTGTTAGAGGTATAATAGAGGGAAGTAAATCTAACTGGGCTCCCCCCGTCATACTCATTAAGAAAAAACACGCTGACCACACTAAAGTTGATGCAACAGACATTACACAGCTCCGAAAACAATACAGGTATGTGGTTGATCTTCGCAAACTAAATGCCATCACCACTTCCGAAATTTACCCGCTCCCGGATATACAGCATATCCTATCCACACTAAATGCCACCAGTTTCTATACCACCTTAGACATCAGTCGTGCCTTTCACGGCATCCTCCTTGACGAAGCATCTAAAGAAAAGACTTCCTTCGTCACTAATTTCGGAACCTATCAATTCAAGGTTCTTCCCTTCGGTTTAAAGAATGCTTCAAGCGCTTACCAGCGTTTAATGGACAAAATTATGTCCGGATATACTGGTGGCATCTGCCACACCTTCATAGACGATATACTCGTCTTCCTTGGGAAAACCTTCGACGAACACCTCCATGCATTACTAAAAGTAATGAAGCGTCTCCAGACCGGTAACTTGTGTATAGACTTGGGTAAAGTCAATTTTTTAAAGACAGCTGTAAATATCTGGGTTATGTAATTAGTTCTAACGGAATAAGACCCGACGAAGAAAAATTAAAATCGGTTAAGAACTACCCTGCACCTCGTAAATTAAAAGACGTCAGAGCACTTTTTGGGTTTCATAGGTTTCTATAGGAAATTTATCCCCAAATTTTCTGAGCTTGCCAAGCCACTTACAGACCTTGCAAAGAAAGGTATAAATTTTCAGTGGACACAAGAGCGTCAAGACGCTTTTCAAGCTCTCAAATCCACCCTAATATCTCCACCTGTCCTAGCCTATCCAAGTTACGACCATGAATTCATCCTTACTACGCATGCAAGTAATATAGGTATTTCCGCAATTCTAAGCCAAAATATTAATGGCGATGAAAGGCCCATAGCGTTCGCTTCACGTGTGCTTAATGAAGCAGAATCCAAATACTGTACTACCGAACGTGAATTGTTAGCCATCGTCTTTGGGTGTAAAACCTATAGATATATCTTGTATGGCTACAGATTTAAGGTAGTTACAGACCATGCAGCCCTCCAATGGCTCAAAAACATCAAAGATAGCCACAATAAGCTCTTCCGTTCGAGCATGAAACTGGCAGAATTTGATTTTTATATAGAGCATCGTTACGGCAAGAATATTGCACATGCGGACGCACTTAGTCGATACATAGGGTGCATTCAAGCCGAAACCGACGAATACTATCCAACGATAGACCTCCTGGAAGTCCTAGAACTTCAAAGTAATGACGCTGAATATCAGAAGTTACTTCAAACACCCTACTATTCCTTAGACCAACAGGGTTTAATATTGCATACTGTTGACAATTGCACGCTAGTGCCTAACTCTATGCGTGATACCATCATACGGATTTACATATATATATAGAAAGAGAGAGAGAGAGAGTGAGATCATACATATATATATATATAGACCTTTTGCTAAAAACATTTTTTCGTATTTAGGGGACTCCAAAACATGTATTTCCGGCGAAAACTCAAAATCGAAAATCTGGCACGATCGCAATAATTTTCTTCTTACTAGAAGTAAGAAAAGTAAAAATGTTTTGAGTCAAAAGAGAAAATATCTTTTATAAATGTGTTGTAGTTAATTTATCAATTTAGTAATAGTTTTTGGGGCCATTTAAAATAAAAATCGTGAGAGGCAAAAAAAAAACTGGAAAAGGATTCAGCAGAGCCGTACTTTTGGCCGGATAACTTTGAACCGGTATCCTTGTTAGTTTAAACTCCTTGAAACAAAATAAATTAAATCTGAGGAATTTTTCATTTTTGATCAATTTTCAGGATCTTGGGCCAGAAAAGTAATCGTCCGCAATTCTCTCTCATCTAGGATAAAGTGGAAATAAAAGTCTGTCTGCCAATGGTCTAGGGCAGTGGACTCGACCGGATTTGCCCGTGATTCTTTCAATGTCAAAATATAGTCAAACGAAAATACATTAACGAATTAGTAAGTGACATGAAAGGCGGACAATTCTCATTATTATTCTATACTCGTCTGACTCTTTATTTATTGAATGAAAGAAATCCATCAAGGATCCGGTCAGTGGCTGAAAAAAATAAATGACTACAAAATCTTGACAAATAATTAATGTAGTCATTTTTTTTTAATTTTTATTCAAATTTCCCGTTATTCTCCAGCACGTAATTTCAAATAATCATAAATTGTATTTAATGAAATCGCAGTTTGTAATTTGTTGCTGCAGTTAATTGCTAGTTTATACTGCTGCCGGCGAGACCGGAAGTTCATTCATATTACCGTTAACTGAAGAGCGGATGGTATTTTGTTTTTGAAAAAGGTGTATCAACTTCCTGTACTGGCAAATTCTCTCTCTTTCTCGCCGGTTTTATTTATAGCGTGCATTAACTGGATATTCATTTTTTTTTTTGCGATCTATTATAAAAGAAAACTTTGTGCAATTTTGTCTCATTAAATTAAAAAAATTGCTCCCTATTCAGGAGATAACTGGCCATACAGCTAGCAGAGCACCCTGAGAAATGCAAAATGCCCCTGTATTTATTTAGAGTATATATACAACAATAATTGCCAATTTTCTTCAAAACAGACATTTTTACAGTTCAGTTGCTCCCCTAATATGAGTATAGGTGATGAGGACACGACATATTCATTTTGGATACACCATTTGACAGCATACGATCCCATTAAGCGCCAAAAACCTGCTTACGCAATGTTTCAGCTTTCTCAGAATACAACTAAAATCACTTTGTGAGAAATGGGGGGGGGGAGAAATGTTTAAAAAAATATCTGGTGTGACACACATTATATATACACACATATCCACATATTATATATACATACATATACACATATTATATACACAAACATATACACATATCATATACACATACTGTATGGTAGACGGCGGATAGAGGTCCTAAATGCCTTTCCTATTCCTCCATCTCCATATTATTAGAAGGGAATAGCTTATTAAGAATATATATAATAACGTATGTATTTACAAAACGAAATGAAACATTACACGCTGAATTGTTAAAACAAAAAATAGAAAATATAAAACAAATTGATAGATTACGTATAAATAAAATTATTCTGTAATATGTAAAGATAAAAAATAATTAGAAATAAAAAAAAATAATAAAAGATGCAGTCGCCGTATCGGAGATTTGAATTTAGGCTGGCGTGGCCAAAGTCGCTTATGCTAGCATTGTGCTAGCCTTAACTGTTGAGCGTACTTGCTGCAATTAGTTGTTTTACGTTTATCATGTAGTGTAGTGCTGCACTCTATTGGCAAATAGTGCAAGCTGGCTCGTTCGTAGAGTGAAAATCGTAAGTGCACTTACTTGTGGTTTTTCCTTTCCTCGGCGTTGTATTGCCACAAATTTCCTCTCTTGTAGCTGCTGCAGCTTGGAAAATTTGTCCCACTGTGGGAAAACCTGGAATCGGAAATACGAAAAATGTTTCGTGAACTGACACACAATAGCAGTTTGTTCTAGGTAATATTATAAGCGACTGACTCACTCAAGCACTTCACTAACACTTGTTTATGTTTATATTATGAACTTTGTTTTCTTTACAAACAATTCTTTGTTTCATCAAAATTAAACTTATCGTTTTAACCACAATAACATTGTCAAAGTTGATTAATCGTATTTTTTTTATTTAAAAGTTGTTTAATTTATTTCTTAAATCTATTAAGTTTTATTTTACAAAATGTTTTACTTTTAATTTTAATGATTGGCCTCAACATTCCGCCCACCAATTTTTGATTAAAAATTAGCCTTAACCGTTAAGAGGAGTTAAGGGAATCAATTTTGCCACCGGTCTCTTATAGATACCTGACCCGGTTTTGATAGTGGCTACGCGGACAACACCGTCCTTGCCGGGATGAGTCTTAATTACCCTAGCCAATGGCCAAGTCCTTTGTGGAACATTGGGCTCTTCAACGATGACCAGATCATCAGCCTTTAGGTTGCTGGTCTCCTTGGTCCATTTGTTGCGTTGCTGTAGCTGGGGGATATATTCCGTTCTCCAACGGGTCCAAAAATGCTGCGCCTTCTGACTGCCTTCGGGATTATGTATGGATGCTTGGCATCAAATGGCAGTTCTGCATTCTGAATGCGACCGCCCACCCTGATTAGACCATCTTCATCTACAAATGGGCGTAGTGAACGAAGAGCCTTGGACTTAGTTAACTGGATTTGATCCAGCTCATCCCCTGATCGGTAGCAGCTTTGTGTGATCTTGATGCAGCGCTTATTCGCTGCTCTAAATTCTGAAACAGAAATAGGACCATTTCTTCTGCCTTGGTGGTTGATGAACCGTAAAGCGTAAGCCATACTACGTACCAATTTATTAAATGATGATAAACGTTGCATCCATGCAATCAATGGGTTCTCTTCGGATACAATCAGCGTAGTAACTTCTGAGCCTTTTACTTCAGGGAGATTTTCTTTGAACTGAGGTTGCGTTATCGGCCAGTCAGTTTCTGGAATTGAAAGCCCGGAAGGTCCCGCCCACCATAAAGGATGGTAAACGAGTTCAGCGGGAAGTACACCTCGAGAACTGCAATCTGCTGGATTGTCTTGAGACGCTACAAAGTTCCACTGGTCTCTGTTTGTGAGTTCGGATATTTCCATAACCCGGTGCGCAACAAAGGTCTTGAGCAAATGTGGAGGATGTGACAGCCATGCTAAAACTACCTGCGAATCAGTAAAAAATTTTGCCCGTTGAATTGCAAGTTTGGTCATCACACTCTTAACTGATTGGAAGAGGCGAGCTAACAATAACGCTCCAGACAGTTCCAAGCGAGGTATAGACATAGGCTTGACAGGTGCTAACTTCGTTTTTCCCTTGAGCAAATGTGCATGGCATCCGAAAGTTGTAGTAGCATGCAAATACAATACAGCGGCGTAACCTCTTTGCGACGCATCGCTGAAGCCGACTATCATGTATGAGACCTCGTTAGTTGAGGTAATGCAACGAGGAATCTTGATGTCTGAGCGAGAAATGTCTTCCTCTTAGCGCAAGTTGTAGGTGGACCGAGTTCATCCCAATCACAGTTGGATTTCCACATTTCCTGTAAAATGACCTTGGCGTAGAATATCACAGGAGATAGATACCCAAGGGGATCATACATTCTCGCAATGGCGGATAGTATTGCCCTTTTGGTCGGATTCCAAGGTGGAGGGCAAATTTCGTAAGAAAAGATGTCTTCCGAAGGATGCCATTGTATGCCTAACAATTTGACGCCTTGATGCTCTTCCTCAGATAACTTCACAGCGGAAACTCCAAGCTCAGAAGGCTCTAAGTTTTCCAACAGTTTTGGACAATTACTAGCCCACTTGCTTAACTGAAAGCCACCTTTTCCAAGCAGTGCAATAAGTTGTTTTTGCAAATTGATGGCTTCTTCCTTGTTGTTGGCTCCCGTCGCGATATCATCGACGTAGATATCCTCAGACAACCCTTCTTTGCTAAAGGGAATGACGCTCCTTCATCCGTGATAAGTTGGCGGATTGTTCGTTGCGCAAGAAACGGGGAAGCTGTTACTCTATACGTGACTGTACACAATTCATAAGTCTGGACCACTTCGTTAGGAGTGGACCTCCACAATATGTGTTGAAATTTCCTATCCCTGGGATCAACAAGAATTTGTCGGTATATCTTACCGATGTCCGCAGTGAAGACTACTTGGTGAGTGCGAAAATTAGTTATAACCTCTCCAATGTCCAGTTGAAGTTTCGGTCCTACATGCATGTGATCATTTAGCGAACCTTGAGTAGTCCTACAAGATGCGTCAAACACCACTCAGAGCTTCAGCTGATTGTTATGAAGTTTCAAGACAGGATGATGAGGTATAGTGTATGCTGAGGTATCGGCTGGGACTACTTTCATGTGACCTAAGGATATATAGTCATCCATGAATTGGCAGTACTCCTTTACCAATTGAAAATTCTTGGAGAACTTCTCTAAGTTTAGAAGACGATTTAGAGCCTGCGCTCTTGGATTCTGAAGATCTACTATGGATTCCTTCAGAGGTAATGATATTACATATCTTCCAGATGGTAGTCTGTAATGTGTGGAGACAAAATGATCTTCACAGAACTGGTCCTCTTCAGATAAGAGTTGGCGTGGTAGAACCTCTTCCACTTCCCAAAATTTTGTTAAGGCATCTTTGAGCTGTCTATCATGTTGAATCAGAAATGTCGAGCTCTCCTGGGATGAAGTTATATTTCTTGCTGGACCTCCAATATACCAGATAAATCCAAATATCGTTGGTATCAATCGAGGAACTTCATCATTAATCCTAATGGGTCTTCCAGTAATTATATCGTAGAATAAATCACCACCTAACAGGAACTCTACTTGACTAAGATTCCAATACTCAGGATCAGGAAAAACATATTTTTGGAAACAAACTTGCGTAGAAGGCGGCAAGGCTACGTCAGGAAGATTTCCTGTTATTTTTGGTACAACAATCGCATCAGTTTTGAGTTGGAAAGAAGAGTTGGCATTACCAATCGGCCGAAGATTACATGGAATCTTGCCTAGAATATTGTTTAATGGTACTTGACCTATCGCAGAAATATTATCACCGCATGGCTCTATTTGCAATCCAAGCTTCTGGACACAGCTTTCAGTTATGAAGCAATGCTGACTTCCACTGTCCGTGACAATTCGGATACTTTGGAATGAACCAGTGATATCTTGGATATCGATTACGGCAGTACACAATAAGACTTCACCGCGACTGCTAAGGCTGCCTAAAGCAATTTCATTCTGCGGCTCTGAAGTTGTCAGAGTGCTACGAGGACGGTCCTCTCCAATTCTAGGTGGATGTAACCATGAGTGATGTGCTTGTCCGCATGTCTGACATCTCCTTGTGGAAGGGCAATTTCTAGTTACATGTTTATTGGAGAGCCAATTTGTGCATCCTGTCCAATCCTTTAAAGACGAAAATTTTTCTGCTGCTGAGATCCTCCTAAACTGGTTGCATTGGTAAAGTGTATGACTAGCTTTGCATACTGGGCAAGTGAGATTTGGACGTTTACCCTTTACATTAATCTTTTGTTCCCTGGAACCAAATGCGCTACTGCGAGTGTTTACCAGGAATGAAGTCTTGGCTTTATTGTCCAAAGAGATTGAGCGCTTGATATTGTGAGGTTGGTCAACCTTAAGTGAGCGTTGTTGCTCAGATTCTTCAGAGGCCAAATCTTCTGACCTCCATTCAACCCGAAGTAAATCGAGAATCTGCTGATAAGTTGGAAATTCAGTGGCAGTATGCTGTTTCTCGAAGACTCTTCTCGTCTCTGGATCTAAGCACCGAAGGACTAGATAGAATAAAATAAATTCTCCTGCATCTGGAATTTTCAGCTTAACGAAGGACTCTATACTTTCGCCTACAGTCGACAATAGATGTTTTAATTCAGTAGCCGTAGGTCGCTTTCTAAAAGGTGTAAAGTTCAGCACTGACTTCAGGTGGTTCGTTGCTAACCTCCTTTTATCGTTGTAGGTATCATTCAACAACTTCCATGCTTGTGCATAATTCCGCTCTTCAAGTTCAATGCCCTGAATTAATGCTAAGGCTGGACCTTTAAGGCCTGAAACAAGGAAGAGAAACTTTTCCATATCAGAGATGGAAGCTTCATCGTGGACAATTGAGCGAAATGTATCTCGAAATAAAGGCCATGCAGCTTGAGATCCATTAAATTGTGGAAGATCGATTTGAGGCAGTTTACTTCGCAAAGTGCGAGACTCATTCAAGGAACCTGAAGGTTGCGTGGTTTGTGCTGCAATAGTAGGTGCGCTCGGAGTCGGGTTCATATGGTGTTCATATATAGCAGAGGCTTCATAGTAATACCTCTCAACAGCCTGTTGAAGCATTTTTTCTTGTTGAGTAGGAAAAGTCGAGGTAAGCTCCCAAGATGTTATAAGCTCTAAAAACCGATCCCATGATTCAGTAAAGGAATCAAAGTAAGCATCTAATTTCTTATACATACCCTTAAACAAAAATAATTGAGACTCATCCGAGGCAATAAGGCGTCCCTGTTCAACAATTGACCTGTTCTGGTTTAAGATTCTCCATTTTATTGAGAGAAGTAGGCTAATAAATTAAAGAGAGAGATAAATAAATTAAGGACGAAGAAAAAATATTAAAATGAATTAATCGATGTATGAGTGAGCAAAATGCTAAGCCAATAAGATAAAGTACAAATAAATTAAATGCATAAACTGAATATATAAATTATAGCCTAATATAAAGAACAAAAAAAAATTAAATTAAATGCATAAACAAATGTATAAATTATAGCGTAACACTAGCTAATAAGTTTGTAAATACATAAATATATTCACAGAATAAAATTTTAAGTTCTCTGGACAATATTGTGTCCCTGTTCGGGCGCCAAAAAATGTATGGTAGACGGCGGATAGAGGTCCTAAATGCCTTTCCTATTCCTCCATCTCCATATTATTAGAAGGGAATAGCTTATTAAGAATTAAGAATATATATAATAACGTATGTATTTACAAAACGAAATGAAACATTACACGCTGAATTGTTAAAACAAAAAATAGAAAATAGAAAACAAATTGATAGATTACGTATAAATAAAATTATTCTGTAATATGTAAAGATAAAAAATAATTAGAAATAAAAAAAAATAATAAAAGATGCAGTCGCCGTATCGGAGATTTGAATTTAAGCTGGCGTGGCCAGAGTCGCTTATGCTAGCATTGTGCTAGCCTTAACTGTTGAGCGTACTTGCTGCAATTAGTTGTTTTACGTTTATCATGTAGTGTAGTGCTGCACTCTATTGGCAAATAGTGCAAGCTGGCTCGTTCGTAGAGTGAAAATCGTAAGTGCACTTACTTGTGGTTTTTCCTTTCCTCGGCGTTGTATTGCCACAAATTTCCTCTCTTGTAGCTGCTGCAGCTCGGAAAATTTGTCCCACTATGGGAAAACCAGGAATCGGAAACACGAAAAATGTTTCGTGAACTGACACACAATAGCAGTTTGTTCTAGGCAATATTATAAGCGACTGACTCACTAAAGCACTTCACTAACACTTGTTTTTGTGAACTTTGTTTTCTTTGCAAACAACGCTTTGTTACCAAAATTAAACTTATCTTTCTAACTTCAATAACATTGTCGAAGTTGATTAATCGTATATTTTTTTTTATTTAAAAGATATTTATTTCTTAAATCTATTGTTTTATTTTACAAAATGTTTTACTTTTAATTTTAATGATTGGCCTCAACACATACATATACACTATTATACGTACACACATTTACACATATTATATATACATACATATATGCACATATTATATACACATACATATACACATATATACACACACATATACACATATTATATATACATACATTATATATACACACATTCACATATTATATACACATACATATACACATATTATATATACACACACATATACACATATAATATATACATATATATATACACACACACATATACACATATTATATATACACACACATTCACATATTATATACACATATTATATATACACACATTATATATACACACATTCACATATTATTCACTCGTATATACACACATATGCATAGATACACTCACACCACTTTCTCTTACTGCAGTCAACACAGTTATAATTGACCAATTTCCTTCACACTTATAATTTTTACTAAATGTTTACTTGTCTTCAATTTTATATCATTGGGAGAATCTAGAGATTACAGCGACAAACCAAGTCGATGTGGCTGCTCAATTTCATTGAGTTGCTATACAAAACACAGATTACTAATCTGAGACAATCTTCAAGTCTTCATGAGACAATCACAAGTCCAAAAGACACAAACGTTACAAAACTAAAGTAAATAGCGCAAAGAATAAGCGAAATAAGAATGAAACATACATAAATAAACTCAATACGCAGGGCCTTAAATAATACTATTTATCAATGACCGTAGATGTGATTATGGAGGATTCCCAAGGAATCCAAGATAATTTGCTCCCAGCCGGGTCAAATTCCCTTTGTCAAATAAAATGACTTGTTTGAGCAAACCAAACACTACTCCTCACTCAGAACTTCTCTAAATGAACTTTCCCGAAATAAAGTTTCAAGCAAAAGTGATAGATGTCTGAATTCATAGGAAAGCTAGTAGCTAGTGAAATAGCTAATATGCGAAATTTAAAGAAATCCGTCGGTGAAAATCGCAGGAAAATGAAATATCTGTTTAGTAAAACGCACTTTCCCCCATCCGATTTTCTTCAAACTCGGAATTTTGGCAACATATTTAATTTTAAATAACATTATTAGATGATAGAATTCTATATTAAACTGAAATACCACTTTTAAGAAAACATAACCCCACCACTTGCCTATAGAATGCCGCCTTGCCGCCTTAAATGACTTTTCCCCCCAAAAAAATACAAAAATAAAAATTGTAGCTCTTAATATATTTAATTGATATTTAAAGTTTAAAGAAAATCGTTGAAGCCATTTTCGAGAAAATCGCAAAAAAATGAAAACTCATTCAGTAAGTGGTACTTCAGGTTCACAGACAACTTACTGTCAGATCCCATGGTGATCCTCTTACTACTCTTACTAGGAGTAAGAGGAAGTAAAAAGTGATATGTTTTAAGCATGTGAAGTTAGCATTTTAGAGTTAAAGAAAATTGGACCCGTGATCGAGAAAATTCCGAAAAACTCTGAAACCATTTACTGTTAAGTCGTAATTTCGATTAACTTATGTCTTGGAACTTGGAATTTCAGGGATATATTTAATGTACTTCTATATAAGTGGAAGAACCATACAGACACTAAAATGGCATTTTAGAGCAAAACAACGTGGCAGCGCTTCGAATATCCTCCAAAATCAAGTTTCCTGGAAAACTGTTTCAAATAAAGTTTATAAGTTTCTATCCGCCGTTTCAAAAAAATATTTGGAGCAGATTTCAAGCAAAACTGAGAAAGTTGCACTTCCGGTTGACGGATTTTGAAACAAAACTTCCTGTGTGTATTGTGATATATGATATATCCTATTTGATAATCTGAAGACTGTGGGGACTGTTTGGGCAACCTCATGGAAATTCTCTCTCTCCAGACTCCTAAATCTCCTATTTGGGTGGCACAATCTTGCAGAGGGTTGCGATGGCGGAGGGAGGCATATATAGCCAGCCCACACAGTATCTATCTTCACTCACCCTTCATTAAATACATGTTTTTCGTTTCCGAGAAGACCTTGAAACATTGTATTTCCAATGATTCATATCGAAAGTTTACATTTCGATTAACTCATATCGAAAGTTCGACATGATCGCAGAACTTCCTTTTACAGTAAATAGAAGAAAATGGTCTGTTTATTTACAGTTCACTCTGCTACTAATCCAATTAACATAAATCAGCAAATAGATTTTGTAAAGCTTCAAACAATATAAACACTTTCATCAGTTTATAAATATTTAAACGCTTGAAGAGGTTACGTCACTCCACGAGAAGCTGAATAATAACACTTTTGTAGCTAATTTAGTTAGTATCTTGTATTTTTTTAAAAATAAAGTAGGTCACTAGAATCTCTCGTTAATAAAAATAAAAAACTTGTTTACTAGCTAAGTCTATTTAATAAAAAAACTACAAAAAATTGTTTGCATGACGTAATACAACTGATTCAAACAATAACGTTTATTTATGTGTTCATTTGTATATTTACATTGGAAATCTGTAATAGATGCTATAAATTTGTCTATCAGTTATTTCTAATACTGAACATAAAGACATATACAGAAACCAAGAAATTCTAAAACAATTAATAAGAACCACGATTTTCACTTATTGCAATTTATTTCAAACTTAATTTCTAATATATTTAACTGACTGTAATATTAAAAAATCTGGGATGGGAACATCTAAACTAAAAATCTGGTGTGAAATACTTTTAATGAGATTTACATAGTTATAATTGACAAACTTATCATTTTTACTAAATATTATTAGTCTTCAATATTTTTTGAGAGAGCTTGAGCTTGCAGGCCACTCCAGTTCCAGGCCACTCTAGAACTTCTTTAAAAATAAATTTTCTCGGAATACTGTTTCATATAAAAGTGATGGATCTGTGTATCTATACTAATCTCTATGGTTAGTGTAACAACTTTAAAGAAACTGTTGGGTTTTTAATGAAAAAACCCGCAAAAAGCTGGAATACTGTTCATGGAACAATGGAATACTGTTCATGGAACAATGGAATACTGGAATACTGTTCAGTAAAGCTGCACTTCCGGTAAACCGATTTTTTTCAAACCCAAAATGTTGGCATCACAATTATTTGTAATAAGGGAAAAATGAAGCAGCAGGCGCACCTTTTTGAGGGGCAACTTTTCCCTTCACCCCCGGAGCTCTTTGGTTACAGCCTTGCCTTTCGAGAAACCTCAAAACTTGTATTGTAATAACTTATCTTTTCTTCCTTAACTTATCATTAAACTCGACGAGCACTTAGGGCACGCCCACATACTCCCAACCCTTCACAAACCACGCTTACCACCGATTAATCATAGATTTTGACAACCCGTACTCCATGCCCAGTTACCCCCACCCCTTAAACTAACATCCCAACCGATGACTCCATTTTCTTTCCACCCCCTATTCCTTAAACTAACATCCAAATCGATGACACCATTTTCTTTCCACCTCCTTAACCATAGTCAATCAGAAAGCTCATCCCCACTTTATACAAAACAAGATGGCAGAACATAACAGAAAAGATGGCCACAAGCAACTTGTTACAATTGAACTAATATTGAAAACAAATATTAAGGAGACTTCGATGACCAAACATTTTTTTCCCCGTGTAAATTTAATTTCAGTACGAAACCTAAATAATATATTTGATGAAACATATATAGTTAATGATTACAACGCATGCGTAGTAGATAAAGAAGCATGAAACTTGCAATTCTATTGATGGCTGGTGATTTGAGCATGAGTATTAGATGGTAAAATCGATTATCCATAGATCAATCACTGCGCCTGCGTGTAGATTTATAAGACTATAAATTCGCAATGCTATTGGCGTGACGTCATAGTGCGAGGATAATAGTGTATAGATGGGCAGTTTTCTCTAGAGTTTATCGGTTCTCGGTACGTGTGTGTTGTGTTAAGATGTAAGCAGCAACAGCAGCAGACAGTTGGAGGGTGAAAGTAAATCTTTTTTTTTATTACTTGTCAAAGTTGGGTTATGATGAAAATAAACGATGCATGTAAATACTGCATTCCTATTGGCTAAACTCTCCATAGGGAGAGCATCAATTCTATCAGCTAGTGCGAATTATCAAAATAAAATATCGATAGTATTGTACTAATTCTGATTGGTTGGGAAAATGAGCTCACTAGAATGGTGGGAGTAGCTTAATGTGATGCACAAAATGGTTAATTGGATTTACTTTTGTAGAATCCTGCTCCTTATCTCTCAAGAGGATCAAGGCTTAATATTGTTTATCATTGTTCTTTTAACATTCTTTCAAACATACATCTTTTGTAATATTTTTTAATGAGGGAAAAGTTTATTTTCAAAACATGCTAAGAAGACCTGTGGTGATGTGTCCGGACAGGCAAGACTGGTAATGAGTACAAAGTCAATAAGCAAAAACAATAAAAGGGGATTAGATACAGAATATAATTTTTTATTTTTGCTAAAAAGGGCAAAGGTTAATTTCAAACAGCAGTGTTTTGTTTTTTTGTTTTATTTTAATAAATGACGAGGGCCATAAGAGTGGGGATAAATGTTATAGTAGATTGTTTTGCTAGAAGCAGTTTAGTTCTTTGTAAGTCACGTCGTAATAAGTAGTGAAATAGCATCTGCAGGCAGCTGGAGGGGGTATGGTAATCTTTTTGTCTTCATTGTTTTATGTGGGAGTTAGATTATGATGCCTTTCAGCCATATTTCTTTTAACTATAGTTGCAGGTTTGTGAGTGGGTTGAGAGGGAATAAGATTAAGATTGTGCTCGGTGAGAGGGGGGAGTTAAGATGGAAGTGTACGTTGAAAACTATAGCTAGCTAGAGGACCATTGTAGCCAACTGGTTATAGACTTCCAACCTAAAGATTGTAAAATCGAATCGCAGGTAAGACAAATTTTTACTTTTTCTTACTCCTAGTAAGAGGAAGTATTGTAAGCGCCTTAAATTTTCGATATTGAGTTTTCACCGGAAATATCCGTTTTGAGGTACCCTGAGTCCAAAAAAGTGGTTTTAAGATCATGGTCAGTGTGTGTGTGTGTGTGTGTGTGTGTGTGTGTGTGAATGCGTCTGTGTGCGTGCGCGTGAGTGTGTCTTTCAGTCTTTGTGTGTGTGTGTGTGTGTGTGTGTATGTATTTGAACAGCATAGCTCAAAAACGAAAAATCGTAGACATTTTAAATTTGATATTCCGTTTAGTTATCACCATGGGATCCGACGTGGGTCATCTGTCAAAATCCCTCAACCGGAAGTACACTTTACTAAATTTTTTTTTTACTTTCTTGCAATTTTTTTAAAAGTGGCTCCGATGATGTTCTTCAAACTTATTTTATCAACTACATATTCAATGTTCTGAAACTTTTATTTTATACTTTTCTCTGGAAAAATTCATTTAAAGACCTTTGGGGGAGGGGAGGGGTTAGATTTTCCTCTAAAGTGCTATTTCAGTTTGCTATAAAATTCTGTCATGTAAATGATATTAATTAGAATTAAAAGTGTTGTTGAAATTCCGAGTTTCAAAAATCGGATGATCGAAAGTGCGTTTTTACTGAAATGTATTTTTCAGTTCTCTGGTATTTTCTCGAAAACGGCTCCAACGATTTTCATTAAACTAGAAATGTGAATACACATATAATTATCTACCTTCTTTATTTGAAACATTTCCCCTGGTGAAGGCATTTAAGGGGGCTTTTGGAGGTTAGGGAAGGGGTTATCTTTTTTCTAAGTGCTATCATAGTTGATTGTGCAATTCTACCATCCAAACAAAATTAATTAGAAATAAATAGATGGCCAATTTCCGAGTTTTCGTGAAAATTAGTATACTGAAAGTGCGCTTTTACTGAAAATTTTTTTTTTTTTAGTTTTCGATCAACTCCAACGAATTTCATCAAATTTGGTACACAAACTATAAAATTTGTCAATTACAATTTTGATAAATGGAATAAGAGAAAGCTGTGTGAGTGTTTCACACCAGTTTTTTGTCATATAAAATAAAAAATAATCCTTCTCGCCCAGAGTATGGTGATGATGGCAGGGGGTAAGGTATGAGTAGAAATGTACGTTAAAAACTACAGCTAGCGAGAGGACCATTGTGGTTGACTGGTTAAGGTGATGGACTTGCAACATAACATTAAGATTGTAGGATCGAATCGCATAAGACGAGTTTTTCTTATAAAAAAATCAATTCTCCTCTCGCCCAGAGTATTGCGAGGGGCAGGAGTGAGTAGTGTTTTAGGTGCTTCGGTTAAATTCCGCCATCTTCTGTTAGCATGGGTAGGGGGTGTAGACAAAATGTAGTCATCGTTTTGGATGATAGTTTAAGGAGTGGAGTGGGAAGAAAATTGAGTCATAGGTTTGGATATAAGGTTACCAAAGGAATCCAGGGGTGAGGGGAAATTTGTCCCTCAATAAAGTGCTCCAGCTGCCCCATTTTCCCTCTACTACACTAATTAATATTATGTAGATGATATAATAGTATAATAAACTGAAATGGCACTTTAGAGGAAAAAGTAGAGGAGAAATGCCGATTCTGGCGCACCTTTTTTGCGGGGCAACTTTCCCCGCACCGCCGGCCCCCTTTGGTTATGGCCTTGACCCCACCCCCTCCTCTCCAGTCCCACTCTTTTCTAAGCCACCCATTTCCCCACTGACCAATCATTGAACTGGATGAGTACTTGGGCCACGCCTACTTACCCACTTACCCACCACCACCGACCAATTATGATTTCGACAAGCCATCAACCCCGCCCAGATACCCCTTTCACTTAACTAATCATCCAAATCGATACTCCACTTTCTTTGCACCTCCGCCTCTTAATCTCTCATCCAATCCGATGACCCTATTTTATTCCCCCACTCCTTAACCTAACATCCAATTTTTACCCCCCACCCTTTAACCTAATATCCAAACCAATGACTCTATTTTCTTTCTACCCCCAGACCTTAATCTACATCCAATACGATGATCTTATCTTCTCCTCCCATTCCTTAACCTATCATCCAAATCGATTACTCCATTTTCTTTCCACCTCCAACCTGAATGCCCATCCCCACAACAAGATGGCGGAGCCTAACACCCCATCACCATACTTTGGGCTGGAGGGGTATTTTTTATTTTATTTTAATAAGAAACAACT
>JAAEAF010006983.1:0-22443 GCA_011037195.1 Triatoma infestans
AGAGTTATGGTGATAGGAAAAGTTACAAATTAAAGAGAGTTATCCTAAAGGAATAAGGTGGCCACCGATGAGAAACAGTGTAGTAAGTGAATCACTATTTGTAACTTTCTATATCGTAACGGTAAGCTTACCATCTAATTCACCTGTATTGCTTAAAATTTTATCTGTATAAGAATTAAATGTATGTCTGACTAGAGTAAAGAGTAAACCATACTTGTAAAAGAATTTTGGTGTATCTTGTTTTTTTGAAATTCCTAAGAAAAGAAAAGAAAATACTTAATTAGGGTCTTCTAGAAATCGCGTCAATTTTTACGAGGTAGTATTTTCCTACCTGGCGCCCGAATTTGAGTCATAATCAGTGGCGGCTACTGGTATTCGCGATTGCGCGACTGAACCCCCAGCTATTTGAAAAAAAAAATTAAATAAAAAAGTAGTAAAATTTTCTTATTTGATTTTATTTTCTTTCATATTTCAATTTCAAAAAAATATTTTCATTTTTGTATTAGTTAGGAACATAAGTCACAGTAAAAAATGTATATATTGGCCTGATCTATATTATTAAAAAAGATCAGTAGTAAAATCGGAGAATCAGACATTAAAGAATAGGAACGTATATCAGTATAGGAGCTCCTTTAATATGTTCGTACAATGAATTGTACACTTAGTGAATTGCATGTATATCAGGAGATGTATAAAAAATTAGAAGTTGGGGGTTCACAGTTGGGAGTCGCGCTGGAGAATTTATATATGTATATTTTATATATGTGTTATATATGTATATACAAAAAATTTCTTTGTGTTAGTATAGAAAAGTGTGTTTTTATTAACTTTTCTAAAATAAGAGTGGGGGTTACAAGCGCGATGAACATTACTTACGATCTACGAACGAACTTACCCGATCTTACCCGGAGTTAAAAAAGTTTTTAGCAAATGTTCTCTGTGTGCGTGTGTGTGTGTGTGTGCACCATATACGTATGTATGTGAACACCATAGCTCAAAAACGAAAAACCGTAGAAAGTTGCAACTTAATATTCCGTTTAGGTATCACCATGAGATCTGACCCTACGTTATCTGTCGAAATTCCTCAACCGGAAGTACCACTTTACTAGTTGATTTTTTTACTTTTTTGCAATTTTCTCAAAAATGGCTCCGACGATTTTCTTGAAATTTGGTATATGAACTATACATACAAAGATCTACAACTTCTATTTGTAACACTTCTCCGGAAAAATTCATTTAAAGGCAGTTTTGAAGGAGGGGTTGGGTTAGGTTTCAATCTAAGTTCTATTTCGGTTCAATATACAATTCTGTCATATAAATAATGTTAATAAGAATATAATATGTTGTTGAAATTCCGAGTTTAAAAAAATCGGATAACCGGAAGTGCGTTTACTTTACCACTTTACTAAATGATTTTTTCACTTTTTCGCCATTTTCTCAAAAATTGCTCCGACAATTTTCTTGAATCTTCTTACATAAACTAAACATACAAAGATCTATAACTTATTTGAAACATTTGTCTGGTAAAATTCATTTAAGGGAACTTTTAGGGGAGGGATGGGGTTATATTATTCTCTAAAGTGCTCTCATTTTTTATTATACAATTCTATCATCCAAACAAAATTAATTAGAAATAAATAGATGGCCAAAATTCTGAGTGTCAAGAAAATAGTAAACCGGAAGTGCGCTTTTACTGAACATTTTCTTCAGTTTTCGAAGAATTTCATTAAATTTGGTACAAACTATAAAATTTGTCAATTATAATTTTGAGAATTGAGTAAGAGAAAGTTGTGTGTTTCACATCAGATTTTGTGTGATGTGCCTGCCTGTGCCAGTGTGTGGATTTTTAGACATTATATTTATATTTATAAAAATTTGATGTTGGTATTGGTACTTAAAACATCACTTGTTGATGAATGACCTAGCAAAGAATAGATGCCAACTCATTGACATTTCCTTTGAACTGAAACACTTTATTTAGATAATAAAAATTTCCGTTGAGTTAACCACTTAATTTTCGAACTCAAACGGTACAAGTCTTTTTTCACAGTTCTTCTCTGGGTGCAAAGTGACCGATTTATTGTTTTTTTGTTTTAATTTAAGGCGCGCCAACATCTATGGTCATTGGCGCCCGAGCCTTCTCAGTGCACTGCCGGCCTCCGGATGGTGTTCTCTCGTTACAGACAACACTGCCCACCACCGGACAGTGTGCTGTAAGGGCTCCTAGGAAGAAAAACCTAAGGGCAGCACAGTGGACTCGAACCCGAGTCCTCCGCGTGGGAGTCCAATGCACTATCCACTGAGCTAATCCCTTCCCTAATAGATTTATTGTTAATTTAACATATTTAATTGTAGGAGGGGGATGCAAGTTTTTACCTGGTTCCTGGTTTACTTCATGATTTCTATCTAGCCGAGCTAGTAATTATGATAGGTAATGTAAGTATTTAAAAAAAAAAAGTTGAACCCCCCACATATCCAAGTCACGAGCCGCCACTGGTCATATTTAACACTAGATAGGTCATAATTATATGGCGCTCGGAACAGGGACACGAAAATTTTATGAGTTAGAAAATTAGAAGAAAAAAAAAAAAAAAACTGAATTGAATCTAATTTAAATTTTTTTTTTTTTTTCATCTAATTATTTTAGGTTAGTTATATAATACAAAAGCTTTGTTTACTTTTTGCTAACTTGCAGTTTATGCCGTAAACAACTGTATTGTCTCAGATTAGTTAGTTAGTATAAACATTGATAATTACTTTCTTTTCTTTTCTTACTAGAAATAAAATATATATCTATGTTTTACTTAAACTCACTAGGATTCTCTTTTCTTTTATAACTAGTTCGTTCAAATTACGTTCAATTAAATAGAATTAAAACTGAATTGATTTAATGGTGGCGACTTTATTTTATGGGGGAAATTTTTTTTTGGACCAAAAAAAAAAATAGGAAAACTATTTTATTACAGTTATTTGTTTACTGACATTTTCTTTCAATAAACGATAGATAATAATTTATAAAAATAAAGTTAATTTGAATTGCCTAAGCTATCTAAAGTAGCCATTAATAATTTAAAATGTTTATTGGTAATTAGTTTATATTTCTTATTAACAATCTTAATAACTTGCCCATAATATGTTGAGTTAAATTTCAGTTTTATGTTATTCATGGTTATTATCTTTTCTTCTAAACTAAGGAACTTTCTTTTTTATAATTTTATTATTATTTAGTTTTGTTTTTTTTTAGGTAAAGTTTAGTATATTTTGCATATAGTATTTCTTTAATAATATTTTTTGTTATGTTGATACTTTTATATTTCTCATTTGTTTCAGGAAGTATATTTCAATTATTTCTTTTATTAAATTTCATATATTTTTATATGTCAATTTGTCACTTAAGGAATTGGAGGCTAATTTATTTGAGTTTAGGAAATAGTTTGGGAAAAATTATTTAATCCGGATCGGTTATATTTTGTGTATACATATGTACTTGTAACGTTCCTTTTCTTACAGCCACTATTCGACTATAGTTGGGTTTAAAGAGTTTTTACATCTGTAATCTTTTACTTATTGAATCCAAGATGTCACACGAAGGGACTCTTAGTTGGATATACCGCCTGAAGAAACCAGCTCTGATGGAGGTTTGCCAAGAATAAGAACTATCGGAAGAAGGTACCGTAGACGATTTGCGAAGCCGATTGAGAACACATCTTCTTACACCGAAAGAAGTTCCTTTTCCTCAAACTACAGCAACAGTAACGCCTGCGATTAAAGTTACTAATCCTGCCGAGGTTATTAGTAAATGGAATTTAAAATTCAACAATGATACGTTATTAACGGCCGATGAATTTCTTATTGGTCTCGAAGAGCGTCGTTTGACTTATCAGATCTCGCATGAAGATATCTTACGCTGTATGCCTCAACTTTTGGAAGGACGACCGTTGTGTTGGTTCCGATTAAACCGAAGTAAATTCTCTGATTGGGCTATTTTTGATGCTGCTTTCCGTTCGATGTTTCTCCCATTAGATTACCTGGATCAGATAGAAGAAGCAATCCGTTCTCGTACCCAAGGAGAGAAAGAAAGTATTACTGATTTTGTTATCGCCGTATGTATCTTAATGAGTAGGCTTTCACCCCCGCCATCGGAGGAACAACAACTTTCCCGCATATTCCGCAACCTACACCCTAAATATAAACTATTCATTAGGAAATCAGATTTTTCAACGGTGGCTGAGTTAATAGATTGTGGTAAAAATTACGAGAGATGGAAGGAGGAGAGTAAAAACTACAAGCCACCTCCCTCTTGCCATATCGTCCCGGAAGCCTCTTACGTTGGCAAAGATTCATCCAATAATACCCCGAAATTAATGCAATCAACCAAAGCTAATCCGCCTAACTTGGCTGAAATGAAAATTGCTCCTAGGACAGCCACTAAACCTGGCACTAAGTTTCTAAGTTCTAACCCAAAATCGAGAGACCTCTGCTGGAATTGTAATAAAGAAGGACACCGATACAGCCAATGTAAACAGAAACGAAATCGCTTTTGTTATCGTTGTGGTAGACCACGGGTAACTGCAAGTTCCGGTCCAACCTGCCAGCCTAAGGGAAACGCTTAAGGAGTCCTAGTCCAGGGGTGCCTAGCGACTCCGCCAACCCCAAGAACCCCAAGTCTCACTTAGACATCTCAACCACAGATGACCGTACTGATTATCCTTTTCCGATTTCGACAACCAATCAGCCTATCCGTTCTCCTTTAGCCGAGACTAGTTCTCCAGATTCTCGCTTCTTTGTCACGTTACAAGTTAACCACATTGGATTTACGGCATTAATTGATCCTGGTTCTTGTCAGTCTTGTCTTGGCCAACAACACAGGGAGTTCTTCAATCTCAAGGCTGTGTGTACCAGAACGTCGCAACTATTAGCGTAAAAATAGCCAGTGGAACCCAGGAAGAAATTCACGAATCAGTTACTGTACTTCTCCTTTTGGAAGGACATCAATTTAACATCAATTTCTTTGTGCTACCGGCGTTACTTGTACCCGCTTTGTTGGGAATGGATGCACTTACATCGTTTGGAATGATTATCAACATCTCGGATCGCACCTGGCAATTCAATCGAGAACCTTCCCAGACTTATCACTTTGTGACTTAAGTGGAACCTTATGTCATGATCGCCGGAATTCAGGCATTGGCACCTGAGGAATCCAAACAACTTGAAGATTTTCTGGAGGTGGAATTCAATAAAGCAATACCCCAAGTGATTTCCTCTCCTTCGGTGAATCATGTTATCGATGTTGGCAGTCATCCTCCTATCCGTCAACGGTATTATCCTGTATCCCCAGTTATTCAAAAGGCCATTCATGAAGAGGTGGATAAGCTCTTAGAAGAGGATATAATTGAACCCTCCCACAGTCCATGGAGCAATCCAATAGTCATGATACGGAAGCCAGATGAAGGATACCGTTTCTGCTTAGATTTCCGTAAAGTAAATGCCATCTCTAAAAAGGACGCCTACCCCTTGCCGAATATGACTGGGATATTAGATAAACTTCGCCAGGCAAAATACTTATCCAAATTGGATATGAAACATGCCTATATGCAGATACGCTTAGAGGAGGCCTCTAAAGAAATCAATGCATTTGTGGTACCTGGTGGTCGAGGATTTTCTGTTCAACAAGATGCCATTTGGCTTAACTGGAGCACAGCAACATTCCAGAGATATCTAGATTACCTTATCGGACCGGAGTGTGAGCCATACTGTTATGTTTTTCAGGATGATATTGTGGTAGCCACAGACACATTTGAGGACCATCTTAAATATCTTCAGTTAATCATGGCCCGTCTTCGAGAAGGGGGCTTGAAGTTAAACCAACAAAAATGTGAATTTTGTTGTAAGGAGATTAGATATTTAGGTTACTTAGTGAATAGTCAAGGACTACAGCCAGATCCTGAGAAGATTCAACCAATTTTAGATTATCCTAAGCCGAAAAATCTGAAACAATTAAGACGTCTCCTAGGAATGGCTTCTTGGTATCGCCGGTTCATACCAAATCATGCAACCGTGATAGAACCACTAAACCGGCTTTTGAAGAAAGCCCACAGATTTGTTTGGAAAGAAGAACAAGAAGAAGCATTTCACAATATTAAAATCACCACAGCACCCATCCTATCTCGTCTGGACTTTTCTCAAACCTTTCGAATCCAGACCGATGCCTCCAACACGGGTCTTGGAGCCGTTCTTTCCCAAACTGTTAACGGCCATGAAGGTATAATAGCTTATGCTAGTCGCTCACTATCAGAGACGGAAAGAAGATATTCAGCCACGGAGAAGGTGTAGTGTGGGCAATTCAACATTTCCGATCCTATGTAGAAGGTTATAAGTTTACTGTAGTAACGGATCACAGTAGTCTGAGATGGCTGCATAGTATAAAGATTCCTAGTGGAAGAGTGGCAACTAGGCATTAGAACTCCAGAATTTTGACTTTGTGGTGGAATATTGGAAAGGATCATCCAATCAACTTCCAGATGCGTTGTCCAGGATGAAGAACCCTGAAGACAATCCTTGCGCTATCGTTCCGGATGACTAGACCAACGATAATTGGTATAAAAAAAAAATACCAAAAGGTGATCAACCACCCTGACCGTTACCCTGACTGGAAGGTACTTTCATCATATTAACGTTGCTGACCCGTTGCTTGATGATACCTCTACGTGGAAACTGGTAATTCCACAGGAACAACAGAAAAGAGTCCTTTCAGAAAACCATGATCGACCAGAAGCAGGAGACCTGGGGATTTCCAAAACTTACGCTCGGATAAGTGCATGTTACGTCTGGCCAGGAATGTTTAGAACTGTCGTACAGTACGTACAACACTGTCGCATCTGCCAGTTCAACAAGAGTAGTCAGCAGAAGCCTCCAGGGCTTATGGGAACCCAGGCGGTAGAAGAACCATCCATGGGCCGTAGTAGCTTCGGACCTCATGGACCGTTCCCGAGATCTAACAGAGGACATCAGTATATCCTTATTTTTCTAGACTTGTTTACAAAATGGGGGGAAATAATACCGCTATGAAAATGGGCGGAAATACGCCCTGAAATATCCATGACCGTTCAGGACTTGTTGAGGTAGAAGTCTACTTCCCCGTACGGCCTTCTCACCAATTCAACTCCCTTGATTGTTCCATCGGCCCCGCTTAAAACCTCGCAGAAGGCCAGCCAGTTGCGAAAGGTTGGATTACTTTCTTCCCTGAACAGTGCTTATTTTCTTTCTTCCGCCCACCTCCCGTACAATCTCTCAAGTTCCCCTGGAAGGAATGCAATGGGGCTCACTCCGGCAATAACCATAATGGCAGGTTCCCACATAGTGCGATATGCCGAGGCAATCGTTAATACACTTAACCTCTACAGCCTGGCTACCCTTTTCCTATACTCCTCCATTCTGTGACCATCTGCCCACACTTCGTCTGCATAGAGGAGTATCGAGTGGGTGACGATCATTAGTAGTCGGCGCCAATAATAGTAATAATAATAATAATAATAATAATAATAATAATAATAATAATAATAATAATAATAATAATAATAATAATAGTAATAATAATCTTTGTTACTTCTATTTAAGCAGACACACGAACAAAACGTACCAATAAATTTAATAAACTAATAACACTTTTTTACAAAACAAGTATATGTAAGAAAATCATCCTAATTATATAATATTACTCTATCCAGGAGCATAGCTTTTTAGACTAGATTTAAACACTTTAATTCATGGTGAAGGTGAAATTTCCTGTGGAAGTGTATTAAATGTTTTCCTTCCTATAAATATCAGGATGTGAAAAACGAGTGGTTTGTTGGGGAAAAGGAAAAAGGTCACGGTTCGGAGTGTTGAAGGTGAATCTATAAGCCGATGGACTAATCAAGGGAGTTGTGGGATGGGTGAGAATGCCGTACGGGGAAGTAGACTTCTACCTTAACCAACTCCTGAGCGGGCTTGGATATTTCAGGGCGTATCCGAAGAGGCTGCGGAGGAGCAGTGCCTTTACTCCCGGGAAGTAAGAATGATGCCTCGCACACCTTTTTTGTGAAGGCAATCTATGATTGAAGGTGTTATAATTATTTCTAATTTTGTAGAACCATGAACGATGGAAATTACATAAAGAGCTGGAACCATGAGGGTTTTATTGTTTTTAAAAATGCATCCTCCAGATTTCTTAAGGCCTTGCTCTAACCATAGCACGAAAAACTCAATTTTGGATGCGGAATATTCTTGATGCATATGGGCTATTTCCCCAAAACATTATACCATAGGCAGGCTGTTGATTAGAATTTTCACAAAATATACATCCTTCAAGGCCTCAAGATTAAGGATTAGAGTTAATTATGTAATAAGAAATAATGTGCCCAGAAATTATGAAGCCAATGAACTTATATGCTCCCACCAGCGCAGATCTACAGAAATGTCGAGTCCAAGACATTTTTTGTCGAAAGTTGGTAGATTATGCTGCCAAATTCAGTCTTGGATAAAGTAGAGTAATCTTCTCCACCTGGAGCAACTGAGAAGCATCGACCAACCGTCTTGGAATCATTCATTTTAATGCATTTTTCTTTGACCATCTAAACATTTCACTTGCTCCAACTTTGGCTCAATTCAAAACGTCAACCTCGATGTGGGTAGTTAGAACTCCTGCTTGTTTTAACTGTGGACTAGCTAATTAGACCAGCATGGCTGAACTCTTCAAGCTTGATCTTGGATACTTGTTATCTCTTCAAAATTTATCTGATGACCTTTCTGAAGCCCACTAATATCCGGTTTTTATCCCCCTTTCTCCTAAAACTTGGTAAAAGCTAGAAAAAACTTCTGATGGGGGGGGGGATAATGGCTGCCCATATTGAAACAAACATTGCAGCGGCGTTGCAGATGAGATAATGCGTAGTTTCAGTGCGCTTGGTAACACGAGGTAGAGCTTGCTGCGGCTGGTATTGAAATTATTGATTTCAGCTTTAGTGTGGTGAATTGTCTGGTTTGATTCCATTGCAATGATTTGGAACTTACTATGATTTTTTGTTTTTCAAATATTTCATCCCTTACAACTAATGATCGCACACGCTGATCGCTGAAAACATTTCTTTCATATAGTGGAAACCTGAAAACTTGTATTTCAGTAGAAACCTTTATTTAAAAATATGGCCTCAATATTTAGCTTAACTGATTTTTTGGCCTCATTGTCTCATTTTACAATATTATAAATTTCTGCGACTGGCTACAGCATTAATTCTGCCGCTTGATAAAAGTTTTAAACAATTTTCTAACAAATAAATTTAGAAATACATAATTTTGATAAACTTTTAAATTAATTCCTTTATCTTAGGCCTCATAATATATATTATTTTTACTTTATCTAAGATGGAGTACTGCATTATGTCAGATTTTCGAAAGTTTTCAACGGAAATACATGATTTCAGGTTCACTAAGCCTGTAAAAAGGAGCCCATTGAGACAAGCAATCTATAATTAGATATCTATAATTTGAGGCAAGGATGTACAGAAAAAGAAAATTTATGTATGTAGATATATACATATAAAAAATAATTCCTAAAAACAAATTTATTTTTATTAATTATTTTTTAACTTACCACATACAAAATCAATCGTAAGATTGGCGAAATGAGGTCCCAAATCGAATTGGTTTTTTGTATTAGCATATTTGTTTAATACTTTTAACAGTTTCTTTGATTTCTCATGGAATATGCCTATATTTGAGTCGATCATTTTTTTAGTAAGCATTTTATCCAGCGGTTTACGCAATTCTCGCCATTCTCTACCTGAATCAGAAATATATGCCTAGGTTATACATAAACTTCTACTACTTTTTACTTTTTATCGCATAATAGATCGTAAGGTCGCAGTGCATGGGCCCCCCATCCAAAAAAAATGGGCATTAACACCTATGGACATGGCGCTCGGAGTCTATTTCATCGCGGATAGTTTTGTCAAGTTATATAGATCCGTTCAACTATTGAATGTTCTCATTTTAAGCAGAAAACCTTATTTGATATCGTCATGAAATCTGTGAATGTTTTAAATTGCTAACTAACTTAAATTTTGAGATTTTGTGGCCAGAATCCCAAATCATTTACACTTATTAGCGAGATCTATCAGTGGCATATTGATATGACCGGAGCCCTACTTGTTGTCTCAAAATGCCTAAAAAGTACCCATCTGAAGATGGGTGTACAATCAATCACAGGATTGGCGGGTTAAAGCCCCTGGCCAGAAGCAGGCGAACGAGTTCGTTGAGAGATACCAACTAGGCCGACTGGCCACGCAGAGGTCTTTCGATCACTGTAGGCTCAACAAACACTTGCCTCGCATGAGTCTGTGAAGGGATAGCCTTTGCAGGCTTTGACAAGGTTTTGGGTGTCATTAGTTCGGCGGTTTCTCAATAGACCCATGGTGGTAGCAGTGGTGTGGTGTTGATAGTCCCCACCCCCCCAATAGAATCTACTCTAATTTAGCGAAAACGATGTTGTTCTGGGTTATTATTATTATTTCTTAATGTGAGAAATTACAATCAAGTAAATTTATAAACTCAAATACATAGAAATTATTTCTCCAAGGAAATTAGCATAGCTTGTTCCGCCGCGGCAATGAAATATCATTTTTTTTCCAAGAAACTGTACTTGAACGCTGGGATTCTAGACTTGGATTTTCAATCGCCGTACGCTTCAAGTAGGTGTGGCTTAGGTGCTCGTCGAAATAGATGCTGCAAACCGCCACTTCCCCTCTACTGTAGTAAATTTAAAATACAAATCATCATATGAATATATTACATTATTTACCATTTCTGACGAATAGACCATTTCCTATCAAACCTATACGATCGTATACCGTTTCATCTTTCTGCAATGCGTCTGGACTGGATAGTATTATCTGCACAAAAATAATCAGAAGTTTAGAATACATTTATTGGTTAAACTAATTAAAAATCGCAGGATACTTAGGGTTAGTATGTCTTTTAAGTTTTTCCCAGGATTCGGTTTTTTGTTTGTGTTATTAAAATTTAGAATTTAACTTGCAAAAATCTATTCCAAAATACTTCATATAACTTTATATTATAGCAGTTCCTGCAATTCAAATTCTTAAATTTTCTTTAAACCCGAAATTTTTTAAATTCATTTAATTATTCTTGAAAACAAGATGATGGAACCGTACAACCGTAGAACCTGTCAGAGACACAATTACATGGGCAGTTGGCAGAATTTTGGATCATGAATCGGCTAAGGTAGATTAGATTAGATTAGATTCTAACGGGGGAATTGGCTCTTCAGCCTACGCCAACGCGACACCCCAAGGATCTATTGTAGCACCCCCCTAGTTGGAGACCCTTCCCCGATCCTGTCCTTAACCGGACTGTGGTCAATCAGAGCACCTGCCATCAGAGCACCCTCTCGAGTCCTGCTTGCCTTAAAAGCTTTAATAGGTCCGAGAGAGGGCCACGGCTGAGGCTTGTTGGCACCAGCTTCTCTTTACCAAAGAGGCGGTACCTTAGCCAGACCAGCCCCTCGCACTGACATACCACATGCAGTGCCGTCTCCTCTTCTTCCTGACAAAACCTACACAGGCTATCCGTTGCCAGGCCCATGCGATGCATGTGCTTATTTAATCTACAATGGCCAGTGAGAACGCCAACTGCTATCCTTATGGCCGCCCGGCCTAGTTGGAGTAATTCCGCAGTTAGCTTGGGCGAGTGGCTATGGATAAACTTTTTCGTCTGCCACTGGCCTGAAGTTTTGACCCACCATTCGCTTGATCGGTCCTGCATCCATGCCTTGATGGATGCACTCCTGAGGCATCTTGAGACGCCACAGAACGGCTCCGGCCCGATAAGTGCTCTCATTGAACCCTCCCGGGCCAGGCGGTCCGCCGCCTCATTGCCTCTGTAACCCGAGTGCCCAGGTACCCAAACCAGGAAGACCTTATTATGGCTACTAATTTCCCTGAGTGCACCTAGGCAGTCCCACACCAGCCTTGAGCTGATCTCCCACGAGTCAATTGCCCGCAGCGCAGCCTGGCTATCCGAATAAATGACGACTCTGGGCCATGAGTTATACACTCCCCGTCTTCTTATTTCGGCGGCGCAGATAGTAATCGCGACTAGCTCCGCCTGAAAGACCGTGGCTAGTCTTCCCAGGCTCATCGCGATATTACATCTCGGATGAGCCCCGTACACGCCGGCTCCCACTCCATCTTCCATCTTGGACCCGTCCGTGTACCACATCGATTCGCCTGTAATAGGCGGCCCGTTCTTCCATGCCCCTCTGTCTAATATCAGAACTTTGAAGGGTTTATGGAAGTCGTACCTAGGAGTCATTATATCCGTAGGCAGACCCAAAATCGGGTCCGCCTTCAACTCCTCCCATAGGTCTTGGTAATTCCCAGTATGCCTGGAATAAATGGGAGCTTGTCCCTGTTGTAGTCGTGCCACGACTGCTCTTGCAACGCCTTGGACGTAAATGTGGAGTGGTGGAAGGTATCGGCTAAGGTCAGCTTTTTCTCCTCAAGTTCAGAAGAAATTTGAGTGGTTTCATAATTTATTTCAATCCTTGAATCCATTCTGGCCCTGATGGTGGAAAGAAAGGCCTTCCTGTAGGAACTCCTTGAAGTGGCTACCAAAATGCTTTCCAGCTCAGCAAACAGAATTCTCTAGAAACTTCTTTTTAGGTAGCTAGTAGGTGCAGCCGAGTAGGGCAATGGAAGTTCCACATGTGTGTGTGTGTGTTTTGTTTCTGCGTGTGTGGGCATACAAAACATACGAATCTCAAAAATGAAAAATTGCCCTACACTCGTATTGTAATGAAAAATTATACCACACCCGTGTAGTGTAGCAGAGAAGTATGGTTGACGTGTCTTTGGTAGTGTAGCATGAGCGATTTTGAAAGGGTAGTAATTTTAAGAAATATGAGAAGAATTATATGAGTAAGGTATTAGATATTTAATTATGATTAAAGGAAACAAATAATTTAATGACTAGTTTTATATATGAAAGATGAGCAAACCAATGATCGGAGAGTGTGCGACAGTGTAGAATACTTATTGACTGTTGTGAATAAGATTGATTGTTGGTGGACAGTAAAACTGTTTGAATATAACTGCAGTTAATGATTGACTTTTCATTTTTGACTGAATGACTTTTCATTTTTTGCCTAATATTTATGCTAAATTACCACGTTCCAAAGAAGGTGAAATACGTCCAGCTGACATAGTGTTTTCCCTTTTGCTACCTGTTCTTGTAAAATTTTTGCCAGCCAACGTACAAATTTCCTATAACTGATATTTTTAAAATTTTTAATTTTCCTGCTTCATCATTTCATCCCACACGCATCTGACTTAAAGTTTTCAACAATTCTAACCTGAACAGTTTTTCGCAGTTTTCTCAAAAATGATACCAGAATGAAACCATGAAGAAACCAGACATGCCATTTTACATATTCTCAAAAAACAACTGTTACGTATTTCTGGGTTTTAAGGTGTGTTTCTTAAATGCCACGAAATACGTAACTTTTTGTTTGATAGTTAATCATTAGATGGCCCCTCAGTCAGGTAAGTGGGAACGATTAGTTATAGATCTCGCCACTTAGAGTGCCCTAATCACAAAGACTTTTCTATAATTAGTCCTTTATGAGTTTCTTATCTTGAAGTTTGTTTTCATCTTAACTTTGATGTTGTGCAACAAGATTATTTAAGTGCTTTTCTTTACTTCACATTTGTTATATTTTCTACCCGCAGTATCGTAATTATTTCTTGTGCTGCATATACTTACAGCCTCATGTTCGTGATAATTCAATCATTTGGTTGATCATTTAATTAATGATTTAAAGCCCATTATGGGCCCTTACAGCTTTGGTGATCTCAGCTTCAATCGAACTCTGACAGCGTCAACTTTGGCAGATGCAAGTGGCTTCTACTAACTTCATAAAACCACATGTGAGTCCACAGAATTCTTCTGTGCTTCAAGCAGGTTCAAGGTAGGCTCCGGTTGGACGTACTCTCTGCACCACAGTGAACAAGTTCTGATTTACGGAAGTGTGAGTGGCTGGAGAGAAGGCAAGTATATTCTCTTTAATATTTCTTATTCGGTTTCAGTAACCAATACTTCAAGTACTATTATATTTTGTTTGATTATATATATTCTCAAGCTCAATTTGAGAGTTTGTCAGTTCTTCCACTAGCATAATTATACTACATATTTATTCGTTTGCCAACAGATTGTAATGACATGGCAAAGTCATAGCAATGTCAAACCTTCACAACAGATAACAAAGAAAGAATAATTTACAACTAGTGGCCTAACCAGCTGCTGTCTTCAAGACAAGGCCGCGAACAAACAAACAAACCAAGGGTAAATACCCTTACATCAAAGCAAGCACTGCTAAAGCTGGCCATGGACCTAAATCGGTAGCCAGCTGGTGTCATCAAAGCAAGCACCGCTAAGGCTGGCCACTGACCTAAATCAGTGGTCACCAAACTAACCAAGGTCGCACAGAGTCGCACACCAGGACAGATGTCTGGGTGTGAGTGTGGCCAACACTAATATATAAACTTCGCCCGATTGGAAGAGGGGAGGATATATGATTATACTTCAGTACGTCTTCATATACGAGCAACAGTTTACGCGTCCCTATACAGTTTTTATTTATACTTATTACTTTAGTCGTGCATCTTAGTTCATTTATCTTAATCATTCTAATTTATTAGTTATTTATCTTCTATTTATTTCTAAGTATTTCTTGTTAATAGTTACCATTTTTTACGTTTAAATTATTGTTCAAATACAGTATATTTTTATAAAATTCGTGTTGATAATTCGAGCACTAACTTCCAAAAATCTCTAAACTAACTTCCGCCCTCTTCAAGACATCCACTACATACCTCAGGAATCACATTAAACGATTCCACTATATCTTGCAGTATCACGGTGGGTATCAGATCCTCCAATAAACGATTCCACTACAAGATTCTCAGGTTCTACAATCTGGCTAACTGTAGTGGTCCTGCGGAGCGATGTGAAAGCATCTTCCAACCAGCAACCTCAGCTCTGGAAGGGATTGTTTGCATTCAGACAATCGGTGTAATTCCCAGGGCGTACCAGTTAGTCAATGTACATTTTCAAGCCTAGTTGTGAGGCAAAAGGACCAAAGAGCAATTAGCTTTCCAATAAAATTGTTGTTATAACAGGATTGGTTGTTTTTCTGTCTTTTGTTGCTACACTACCCAAATTCACTATTTATTTCAGCAAGACCTGGCCAATGATCTCCTTTCGGAGATCCGGCAGATTTCTACTTTCCCGGAAACCAGCTTATGGTATCGAATGACTTACTTTACTGGCTTGCAAATGCGTAACAATAATTATAGCGATTTTCTTTAAACTTGATACCTAACTGTATAAAAGATATAAGCGCATTACTTTAATATAAAATATCTATCCTTAAAATGTGATTTTATGAAGTTCTGCGGAATGAGAGGTGATAAGTTTCAAATGTTATTCGGTTTGTTCAATGGATTTGTCGCTATCTATAGGACAGTTATGTCATCACAATTATACTGTCTGGGTTGATTTCCTCCACTATATTTAATGTTAGGACAGATGTGTAAAATCTGAAGTTTAAACAAACTTTATTATACTAGTGTAGTGTAAATAAAAAGGTAACTATGGAATTCTGGGAAATAAATGAGTTAGAGGCAAGTTGAGAACAAGCCAAGTTGAGAACAGTAGTTGTAGGTTTTTTTAATTATAATGTAAAAGTGTGTGTTTAGCATCTTTGTTGTTTTATATAATATTTTCAGGGTAATTATGCAGAAGCAGTCCCCCAAGATGGCCGACCACTAAATTCGCTAACCTTCTCAATCCCACTCTTCTATCACTCATGTGCTGGGTTAAATACTTCGATTATGTATATATCGATTTCTTTTCTTCTTATTAATGTTATTTTTATATATAATTTTCTTCAATAATTCATTTGTTTCCCTTGTTTTAAGCTTTAACATTTCTTTAATAAACTATATGCATGTTTTACAATTATTTCATTATTATTTTCTCTTTAAACCCTATATCCAACTTGGCACATTCCTATCTAACAAAGTTTTTATATGTTTCCAATTTATATTTAATTTAAACACTACACCCTCCTTGGAACATTCCAAACAACAATAATATGAACGATTAACGGTCGTTTTTTTCTATCAGTTATCAATCAAACAGTTACAAAGTAGTGCAATTTAACATTTTAAAAATATTGGGTTACACTTTCAATTATTTTAAGTTAATTTCTCGTTTTTCACTCTTCATTTTTTTATAATTTGAGTTTTTCTAAGCTTTTGTTTTAAGCCTAATTGTAATTAATAAATAGATTCTCATTTCTCCTGGTGAAAGTAGGAAAACTGAGTTAATACATTCCAAATCCAGAATACATTTAAATTTTAATCCGTAATTTGTATCTATTGAATATTTATAATTATTGACTGGCAGCTCATTTATTCTGGTGATCGGTCACCTAATAAAAAAGCGACACGCGCCGAGCAACATACCTCAAAGGTGGTGTGGAAACTGTTGCCAAAAAGATTGCTAAATTATTTTATTAGTTGCAGTAGGTGTAACAAGGCGATAAATAATCGTAAATGAGATTATCGATGTTTTGGAGTTTGTAGTGACTGTGATAGAAGAATGGGAGTGAGAAGGTTAGTAAATTTAGTAGTCGGCCATCTTGGGGGACTGCTTCTGCATACTATTACCCATTTTTCAGCATTGTGATTGTATTTAGAGTGGAATAGAGTAAGTATTAGAGCGTGGCGGCTCCTGACTTGGATATGTGGGGGTTCAACATTTTTTTTTAAATTATCTGTTTTTGTAATTAGTATTAATGATTAAGTTGGGACGCGGGGGACCGGCATTTTTAATCCTAATTCTATCTTCGTAAGTTAAATTATCCGAATTTTTAATTAAATATTCAACACTATTAATTGCTACAGATTGTGACATGATAAATTGAAAACAGAAGGAATGAAAAAATGTTTAAAACTTTATCTAATGTAAAAATAATATTTAGAAATATAATAATATAAATATAGAAAAATATATAAAATATAATTACTTAAAAAAATAAACCAATTCGAATCCAAAAGCTTGATAAAAATATAAAAATTCACACTTTGGCAGAGGCCACATCGCACAAAAAAATAACGAACGGCCGTTACAGTGCAATATCGAATGTGCAACTAACTTCGGATAAGATCGGGTAAGTTCGTTCAACTACAGCTAGCTAGTATTCAACGTTCATCGCGCAAGAATCCCCCACTCTTATTTTAAAAAGTTAATAGGAAACACACGTTTCTACACTAACACAAAGAAATGTTTTTATATATACATATATATATATTAAATTCTCCAGCGCGATACCGAATTGTGAACCCCCTGCTTCCTACACTTTATACATCTCCTGATATGTGCACGCATTATACCTACAATCGTACAAAAATGCACAATACATTAAACAACACATTAGAGTGAGCTCCTATACTGATATACGTTCCTATTCGTTTATGTTCGATTCTCCTCGGATTTGACAAACAAATTATTTTTTTCACATCATTCATTTATTTTTGATTGAAACTATATCAGGATTCAATTTTTATAAGCTATATTCATTCAATTTTTGCTGTGACCAATGTTTGAAAGTAATATAAATAAAAATGAAAATATTTTTTGAAATTGAAATACGAAATAAAAATAAGAGAAAGTAATAAACATATGATAATTTGTTACTTTTAATTTTTTATTTTTTTTTCAAATAGCTGGGGGGTTCAGTCGCGCAATCGCGAATACCAGTAGCCGCCACTGTCTTAGAGGCATAAAGGTTCTTATTTTATTTTATAGAGTTTGTCTGTTTGTTTTTGTTTGGTTTTTAGTTTTTCTTGATACCACAGTAACCGACAATATACAGAAAATATTATATAGAAATTTTTAATTAACTTTAACAAAAATGAGATAATTTTGTGTGGTGCTTTCCTATGGAGAAAATACCTAACTAAAGCCAGTTTTGTGTTGAAGAAGACTTCTTATCCACATAGTGTGGAAATCGTGATTGGTTTACCATAGTATTTCTACTACTATTATACACCTGTATAAATTAACAGAAGTAAGAGGAAGTGATTTGAGTGTTTCGCATATTTTTTTTCATTGTGGTCAGGAGCCTCAAAACTTTTGGTGAAAGGTCAACTTTGAAAATAAAACATGAGACTTGCGCTCACTGTTTTAAGGAAAAGAGCAAATAATTTAAACATAATGGAAGCAAACTTCATACCTCAATATATTTTGGATTTCCTACATAGATCCAAGGTTTGGGCCCTAACCATACTTTTACAATTCCATCTGCGGTTCCATATTCTTCAAACAATGATGTAAGAGTTTTATATAAATCTAGAACAACAAAAATATGGAAAAATAGACATTTTCAAAAATACATTCATGTAATATACATCGTTTTACAACACAGTGCAAATTAAATTGCCTGATATTTTGCAAATTTTAGATTTGAATTCTTATGAAATAAACAGTTAAACTTATTTTGAAAATGGAAAATTTTTGGACAATCTACTTCATCCAAATTAATAACACAACATCTTGGAATTATTTATCTTATAAAATTGCACTTTTCACTTCGTTTAACAAGTATTTCCAAAAATCGGACAAATTTTTAAGTGATGTATTTAACGTTTTTCCACTACATTTTAAGGTTGTTGTTATCAAAAAAACGTAACAATATGTTTTGTTGAAATTATTACTAGAAACAGGGGGCCTACATTTTCTTGTTAGTAAATTAACAAGTTATTTCTGTGTTTTGTTAAATTTCCATTGCTTAATACCCTTAGAGAATTAAATTTCCTTTAGCTTTTTGTTTTGTTAAGAAAATACAATAAATGAAAATTATCTGGTATTTTATCAGTCGTAGCTTGCATATTCCTTTTGTTCCTGACCGGTTTCGGATTTTCATCAATCGTCCGAGCAAATCCAAGTACGCAGTGTAACAGAAACATTGCGTTGAAATGAACCTTGTACACGAACTTGGCGAATTTGCTATGACGGTGGATGAAAAATATCTGAAACCGCTGAGCAACAAAAGGAATGTGCATGCTACGACGGATAATATACTAGATGTTATCCAGCATTGCAAACCCATCCACATATTCAAAAATGGAATTTATCTACGTCTCAATCCTTCATGGCGCACAAGGAACTTTTGTTTCCTACGGTATAACTTCGGCTAATCAGCCATTCTAGTGGGCGGCCCAGTGTAAAAAGTCTACGCTAGTGATCAATGTTGTTCATTTAGTTGGATGTGGAGGGGGCATTTCAGAACAATCTCGGATGCGAACAACATCACCCCCTCCCCTGTTTGGGAGAAACTGCTTTTTAGTATTGTACTAAAGACCAGAGCATCCATTATGTTCAACGTTAGCCATTCTAGTTACAGTACATGAAGGAGTTATTTTGTCTCTATCAATTGCTCATTACTAAGTTAATTTTAATGGTCAAGTGTTAATTTATTTATGCTTTTCAAAGCTAACATGGCTACGGGCAGTGTTTTTGACATTCTTAGCAAGGGAAAGTCTAGGTCTTGGAGTTCAAGAATATATTTGTTTAAATCAATTATTGGTAACAGCCTGTTGTATGCTTCCCCAGTGTGGGCATTAAGATATTTAAATGATATTGATGCACTTCAATTGCGGTTCTTCAAGAGGCTCTTATGCCTTCCAAAGAATGCTGCTAACCACTTGCTAAGACTTGAAACTGGAGAATTACATATGAGTTTTTCTGTTTTAAAGCAAACTTTAAATTGGATAAAAAAAATGGAATCTATGGAAGAACACAGGTTGCCCAAAATTTGTTTTAAGCAGTTAGTTGAGTATGACCAAAATAGTTGTAATAAGAAAAACTGTTTAAAGTACAATTGTTTTCTCAGGTTAAAAATGTAATTTCTAAAACAGTATCGATAATTTAGAGAATTTAACGGGTCTTTTACTAAACAGCAACAACTTTAAAAATATTTTAAATTTATTCCAATTTTCACTAATATCAGCTGATGTTGACCGTTTGTTTAAATCAAGTTTCTCACAACAGTTATACACAACATACACGCTTAAAGATTTTTTGACCTGTCAACAATATCTAGAATTAAATGTTCCTTTAAAATTTATTAAATTTTTTGCAGAATTCAGATTTTGTAATAATTATTTTATGAAATTTAATATTAACAATGTAATTTATAAAATAGATCCTACAAAAACTTGCATGTTGTGTAATCTTAACGAGAAAGAAGATCTCATACATATTGTATTAAATTGTTCTTTGTATAATAATATAAGATCTACAATGAACATAAATAGTAATGATTCACCTCAACAAATTGTATTTAACCTTAAAAATAACCAAACTAAAACAAATATATTTAAATTATATAAATATTTTTCTATAATCTTAAAAGCTCGTTCTGCCGTATTAAATGATTAAATGATAAATATAAAAAATAAAAAATATGAAAGAAATAGTAGGATAAAAACGAAAAAAGAGATATTTTATTTTTGGTTTACATTTTTATTACTTATAAGAAGAGTATTGCTTTTTATTTTTGTTTTTGTATTATTGTATTTATTTATTTACCTACTAGTTTATTATGAATACTGTACTAACAACTCAGTTGTAACAAGCTGTTTGCTTTATACAATAAAGTTTATCTATCTATCTTTATTTATGCTTTTCATTGGCTTAATTATAGTCAGCACGAAGCTTTTTAAGCAACCAAGTAATACCCGACTATAGGGAAGGGCAATCAGGATTTAATGCCTCTAGACGCGTCACCATTGTTTCTAAAGCAGCCCTAGATACAGACATCTGACGGTTAAATAAAACCGCAGTTATTTTTTGTGGTGACATATAGGGGTGCTATTTGTAACAGTTACGTTTAAAATACCCAAATTAAGAGCAACAACAAATAATAGAAATTGTAAATTCCAGAAGGGAATTTAATAATAAACGTGTTAGAATTTACGGCAAATATTTAACAGAGTGTATAACAGATCAATGCAAAATGAAATCTAACAAATTAACAATTCAATTGACAATGAAAAGACTAAAGTGTATTTAAACAAATATTAAAGTCATTATTCGTTTTGTTTTTTATATCGTCATCTATTTTCTTATCAAGAGAATGGAGATCTTTACGCAAGAGTAGTATAATGGTTTGTTAGAGATTCCATTTGTTTGATAAGAATATTTATATTTACTGATTCTACATTAATAGTGAGACTCCCCACTCCTGCAGCCTGTCCATCAGTCCCTTCCACCTGCACTTGCTTTGTACTCATAACTTATTTAAAGTAAATTAGCATTTAATAAACACTTTAAACTGTTAATTCAACTGTTATCCGTTATCCAAATTCTATAATTTATGTACACTTTTAAAGAGCACCAAAAACTGAATCCAATTATGTAAAAAAAATCTATTTAATATAATTTTTACTATAATTAAAAAAGTAATTTAATGTAGAGCACAAATGACACAGCCTTCCAGTACGAGAGCTAAAAGTGAACTCGTTATTAATTATTTTATTAATTAGTTATTAATTACTTTATTTAGTTATTAATTTAGTCATTTTAATATTGGTTAGCAGTGCTATAGATTTAGTCATTTTCAGCCATTAGTAACACAATGTCATTGCCATAAAGAAGGATCTCAATTTTTGTGTCACCAACCAAAACCCCACATCCCTGGATATCTGGAAGATCATCCACAAATAACGAAAACAGAATTGGGCTTACGAGGCAGCCCTGCCTTATTCCTGAACCAATTTGAAAGTAATCTGAATTCCCTTCGTGACCTCGGTCTGATGATAATGAAAAAGAGAATATCATTTTAAGAACTTTCACATATTTTTAAGAGACACCAACGTTGAATAATTTTCAAAATAAAGAAGAATGATCTATGGAGTCAAAAGCTGAATTAAAATCGATGAAGATGCAAAAAATAATTTCTGGCCTTTCTCCGACAGCTTCAGCGACTAAATTTAACAAAACAAATTCGTTATCTATAGCAGAGAGACCACGTCTGAATCCAGATTGAAATTCACTCAGCAAATTGTTTTGGGTCACAAAATTATCTAACCGAGGAACCAACAGAGACGTAAATATTTTTGCTATGGCGTCAAGACAGGAAATACCCCTATAATTGGAAAGATCGCTTTTCCCCTTCTTATAATGGGGAAAAACCAGAGACCTTCCAAAAGACAGAGGGAGATCGCCAAATTCATAAATGTAATTGTAAAAAGATAAAAGTATATCTACAAAAGATGGAGGAGCATACTTATCAAATAAATTCATAGACACGCGGTCCGG
>JAAEAF010006984.1:0-36466 GCA_011037195.1 Triatoma infestans
ATGCTTGAGATATTGCTTAATGGGAAGTTGTACAGCCTCTCATTTATGACGAAAGCTGCTCCTACTCCATTTATCGTCTTTGACCCGTCGGTGAATATTTTAATATAATTTTTATATTTAAACAGTAGTCGCTCTTGTAAAAGGTTCCTGTAAACGTAGTTCGGAGTTTTACTTTTAATATATTTACCTAGTGTGTCGTCAAACTTAAGCCCATTCAATGTCCAAGGTTCTATTTTTGGAGAGATCGAACATATAGGCATGGGAATGGATACATTGTTTATCAAACAGAAATTTTTAAAACTTATGCCCAAAGGTAAAGTGCTTGTATTGACTGTTCAGTGTTGGCTGAGTTGAGCGGTTTGTTTAGCTACTGTGACTAGTTAGAATAACTCTTTCTTATACTAACGGGGGAGATTAGCTAGTATGGATAGATTAGTAAACCGTTCAAGGTTGATGTTGAGTCTTGTTAACTTTGAAAGGGTTGATGCTGAGAATAATGAAAGTTTTGCCCCAAGATTTAGTGTTCACAAGTGGGAACAGTGGAGTGTGCAAGTGGTTGATAGTCGACGGTCGAGTCGGACTGAATGAGAAGAGAGAAGTGTAATATCCTCCTCGTTGACATAAATTACGTATGAGTTACATTTTTATCCGAGTGAAGTGAGATTAATTCGCATCTGCTCCACACCCATATCATATTTTAGGTTAAGTTCATATTATATATGGGAAATTGCCCTTCAAAGAAAAGCTTAACGTGAAAACTCTTCCCTGAAATTACCCTAAAATGAATTTTCCCAAACAAATTTTATATAAAAGTTGCAGATCTTTATATTTGTATAGATTATGTACCAAGGATAAAGAAAATCATTGAAGCCGTTTTCGTGAAAATCACAAAAAACTTAAAAAAAAAAATCAGTGAAGTGATACTTCCGATTGGCCGATTTTTTACCAAAACCTTATTATTGGAACCTCCTGATTGAATTTAAACAAAATATGAAGTTCAATTTTTTTTTTTTATCGGGATTTTTCCATTTTTGAGAAATGTTGATGTAGTGGAAATAAGCAAATGAAAAACTAGAAATAATTGGAAATATCTATCAGTTTTAAAAATCTAAAAATTTTATCAGTTTTAAAAATCAATAAAATTAGTTTTAAAAGGAAACTTTTATATTGGCGAGAGTGTACCTATTAGCGTGAATGTATTTATTGGCGAGACTGTAATTATTAGCGCTCATGTATTTTTTAAAATGAATGTATCTATTAGCGTGAATGGATTTACTAGGATGAATGTATTTATTGGCAAAAATGTTGGTATGAATGGTTAAATTATATCTCGAGGTTAAAAGAAAATTAACAAAAGTATTTCAACTCGATTAGATTTAGTCAATTATAGGGTGTGCAGGAACGTTTGTTAAAAATGCTGCATGCCCAGACATTTAGTAGAGTAAATAGCCTCCTCAGTATAAGCCATATAGTAAAACTTATCAAAGTAAGTAATGTGTATATAAATAAGTTTTATGTGTATAATACAATACATGGAGCCAATAACACTTTTAGTTTTGCACACAAGTAATATTTAAATAAAGAAAAGTTCAAGTAGGATGATAGATGGCACAAAATAATATTCCACACCTGCTCGTCCTCTCATCGACTAGATCGAAGTAATGAGAGGGGATGTAGGGAAAGAAGCACGACCACGTAGGGCTCCATACTGTGGATTAATTTGAACATTTATATTTTACTTTCAAGAGTTTCTACTATATATTTATAAGCTTATTATTATGAAGTATTTAAATTCATTTAAAGATAATATATTTATTTTAAAACAATGGTGACTTCTTACTTATTTCTTAATACTTCTCTCTTCTCTAAAACATATACACAAACACACACACTCACACATAAGCCCCTTGAATAACGCTCACGCCACACATAAACGCATACAACACATCACCCATACATTACACGCACAGACCAATTTCTCAACACTGTTTTCTTCAGTGAAAAACTCCTCTTAACAACAGCCAGGAGAATGTAAAAATTTAAAACAGAAACCTTTTGTACGAAGTGGCCAAGGAAAAAGTAACCTTTAAGTGCGAGATTAAATCAACTTTTATTGTTGAAGATATATATATCTCAAGCAGCTAAAACTTTTTTGTGGCGAATTGTTGACTTATTCTCAGAGCAGGATTCCATATTATTATATTTTGCATAGTATTCAGTACTTTTTTCTTTTTTTTAACTCTTTATTTGAAATTTACAACTGTAATCAATTTTACAATAAGTAAATAGGCGGATTAATAATTACAATGACTTGAATGGTCAAGTCATCCAGTGATGTCTACGAGAATATTTAGGAATTTTTAAGAATATTTACGAAAATGTAAGAATATTTCGATACCGATGGGTCAACGCGTTATGCTGACATAGTAGCTTTCCTAAAAAAGGACTAAAGAGGCACTTATTGTTGACCCTACGATAAGGTTTGAGACGAACGACCCAAAAGCAGGCGGAGAAAGTGGATCAGGAGAAGAAGGGAATATATGATAAATGTATTCCCTTCCTTGAAGAAAAGTTCCACGAAGAATATGTCGAGCGGCAGTATGCTGTTGTAGGATTGTGGTTTGAAACTCGGAGAGCAATCCCCAAAGAAACTGCTGACTTCTTCAGGAAACTGGGCATCCATTCCACTTACTTCCACAATCTTGCGGAGTTGATCATAATCGACTCTTTGGGCATAGTCCACCATCACATATACGGTGCTTAGCTCTTACCGGCATAATCTCTTACCTGAACTAATGACCAAGACTGTTTTGTCTTATTTGTCTTTCTTTTGTCGTTTATGTGTTTATATTTATTCTAAAGTATCTATATTTTGACTTAGACATTTTTGTCATAATATTTTTTTCACCTTAACGCTAAATTTGTTATTAATTTTATTGTGTTACATATACTACCTTTTACGTTATTTAATGCTGACAATTTCCTAATGTTAAGTGGAGGATCTGTAGTTACTTTTATATTGTGCCCTCTTTTGAGGTTTAAGTTAATATCTTTGACTGATTATATGTACGCTGTGTTCGAGCAAGCCAATATAGTTGGCCAGCACCACTTGTATTTGTTTAGTTCAATGAAGTGTTTCTCCTCTCCAGTACTTAAATTTGCAAATTACTTCCACTATTAATAAGTACATTAAGAAAGAAGCACATATTTTACTATATATATATTTTCCAAAAAAAAATTGGTAATTGCATTTCAATATAACTATTTTATGAGAAAAGGGTCTTTTTTCACTAAGGAAAAGGGTACAATAACGAGAAAAAAAAAACCCTGCTTTAACATAGTAAAACCCCCTCGAACTCACTAGTGTTACGAACATTTTTCAAGAAATATTTCTTCTATACAATAAATGGAAATTTTAATTTTAATTTTGAAATATTGTTCGCATGTCTTATTTTGATGAAATGTTAAAATATGAGGTAGATTGATTTTTATTTTTATTTAAATACATTACTCATTATTTTCTGCATAGCCTGTGTTGACATATTAGACATGTACGTGAAATATGTTGGGGCAATACTTCAATATGGTAGAAAGCATGAGTTGAGGTTAATTCAAAAGTTATTGATTGGCCCTATATAATTTATAAATGGAATGTTGCCCTCTTCAAACATATATACATATATATATGTAAAACCTCCCTACCAATCTTTCTCGCTCCGTTTTCAATATTCCTATAAAAGCATGTATACCAAACTAATAATTTTATGCTTATATAAAACTATATAAATTGTAATGTTCGAATTAATATCATCAATATTTCCTTCAGATAACAGTAATAAAATGAAATACTTAGATTACTATCAAAACAGTTTTTCTCATCGATATAATTTATAATTAATTTATTAAAATTACATAAACAAATGTCCAGATTTTTTTTTTATTTTATTGATTTTCAAAATGGATTCTCGAAAGTTTACAAATTTTTCGCGATTTTCTGCCATGTATTACCTAAAAACAGGAGAAAAACTAAACAATTAAAACAATGTGGATGGATCCGCAGTGGTGGATAATATCTGATATTTTGTCCATCATAGCATTGCATATTGATTTGGTTCCTGACCGGTTTTGGATTTTCATCTATCGTCAGAGCAAATTCACCAAAGTTCGTGTATTGAGTTCACTTCAACGTAATGTTTCTGTTACTTGTTACTCACACTTAAACAAGTTTGAACAAGTGTGAGTAACAAGTAACAGAAACATTACGTTGAAGTGAACTCTCTACACAAACTTGGTGAATTTGCTCTGACGATGGATGAAAATCCAAAACTGGTCAGGAAGAAAATAAATATGCATGCTACAACGGATAAAATACCAGATGAAATCTCCACACTTCGCTGTACTGAACTTTAGGATATAGGTGTGTCCATTGAGGCACCTCGTTTTGCCAACCTATTAACCACCTCATTACCAAACAAACCACAATGATTTGGCACCCACTGTAACACAGAATACACACCTCTGTCCTAATTAGACCATCTACCTTCAATCTGTACTCGTAAACTTCAGTGTTATCGTTATTGTCCCAACTACTGACAGCAAGAACAGTCACCTGGGAATCAACCAACATCACAACATAAACCACTATATCCATTATGTAGCTGGTCAAGGGTTAGGCTCGAACCTTTCCTTTAAAGTTAGTTCCATTGCAAACATGAGGAGCTGATATTGAGAACCTGCTGCTGCAGGCCCCCCCTTACCCATTGCTGTTGACAGACGAGGTAGGATTCACGAGGTGGGAATCTTTGAACGATTGTCTCCATTGTCCATTGGATGGGTCTGCAGTGCTGGATAATATCTGGTATTTTATCCGTCGCATCATACATATTGATTTTGTTCCTGACCGGTTTTGGATTTTCATCTATCGTCAGAACAATTTCACCAAGTCGTGTAGAGAGTTCACTTCAAATGTTATGTTTCTGTTACACCCACACTTGTTGGTTTATTGGTTGTATATAATTATGATCCTTGTTGGTTTGTTGGTTGTATATAATTATGTCTTAACTTATTAACTAATTATTACATAATTATATACAACCAACAAACCAACAAGTGTGAGTGTAACAGAAACATTACGTTTGAAGTGAACTCTCTCTACACGGACTTGGTGAAGTTGTTCTGACGATGGATGAAAATCCGAAACCGGTCAGGAACAAAATCAATGTGCATGCTACGACAGATAAAATACCAGAAGTTAAAACAATTTCAATATTTTGTAGGATAGTCCAATAGAATTATGATAATTAAGTTTCATATCAGATTTGTCTTAGACTCTAGTTAAATGTGATTTGATTTCCAAAGTACAGTTTTCATCGGAGATAAATGTTTTGAGATTTCCTGAGTCTAAAATAAATAAAAAAGAAGTTTTTAGCGATTGTTCCTTGAATCTGACACGAAGGTTTCTGTACAAACGGAAGTACGTCTTCACTGAATGTTTTTTATTCCCCCCCCCCCCCCGTTTTTTTCACGATAATCTTGAAAACAGTTATAACGATTTTTGTGTAAACTTTGCATACCTTTATTTTAAACATTTCCCCGGAAAAAATAATTTTTCCGGGTGTTTTAGGAGGGAACATTAATTTTTTTTTTTTTAATTTAAGGCACATCAACATCTACGGTCATTGGCGCCCGGAGCCTTCTCAGTGCGCTGCCGAGCTCCGGACAGTTTTCTCTCGTTGCAGACAATACTGTACACATCACCGGACAGTGAGCTTGTAGGGGCTTCTAGGAAGAAAAAATCTAAGGGCAGCACAGCTGGACTCGAACTGAGGTCCTCCGCGTTGCTAGTGCAGTACGCTAACCACTTAGCTAATCCCTTCCCTAGAGAACATTAATGTTAAGTTTTCCTCTATAATACTACTTCAGTACAATGTATGGATGTACCATTTATATAATACTGATATATATATTAGAAGCATTGCTAAGAATTCTAAATTAAAAAAAAAAAAATCGGTTAACCGGAAGTGTGTTTTTACAAAATAAAGTTGTTGAGCTTTTTTGGAATTTTCTCGAAAACTGCAACTTTAAATTTCGTTTATTAACTGAGCAATAATCAGTTTTATTTAAAACATTTTATGGTGATCTTAGCAATTTATAACATTGATGTTGTTAGTGTTATGACATGGCAAAGTCATAGCAATGTCAAACCTTCACAACAGATAACAAAGAAAGAATAATTTATAACTAGTGGCCTAGCCAGCTGCTATCTTCAAGACAAGGCCGCGGGCAAACAAACAAACCAAGGATAAATACCCTTACAAGCACCGCTAAGGCTGGCCACTGACCTAAATCGGTAACCAGCTGCTGTCATCAAAGCAAGCATCGCTAAGGCTGGCCACTGACCAAAATCGGTGGTCACTAAACTAACCAAGGTCGCACACTAGGACAGATGTCTTGGTGTGAGTGTGGCCAACACTCAGATGTCTTGGTGTGAGTGTGGCCAACACTAGTATATAAACTCGCCCCATTGGAAGAGGGGAGGATTATACGATTATTCTTCAGTACGTCTTGATATACGAGCAGCAGTTTACGCGTCCCTATACAGTTTTTATACTTATTACTTTAGTTGTGCATCTTAGTTCATTTATCTTAATCATTCTAAATTATTAGTTATTTATCTTCTATTTATTTCTAAATATTTCTTGTTAATAGTTACTACTTATTACGTTTAAATTATTGTTCAAATACAGTCTATTTTTATAATTTCCATGTTAATACTTCGAGCACTAACTTCCAAAAATCTCTAAACTAACTTCCGCCCCCTTCAAGACATCTACTACGTACCTCAGGAATCACATTAAACGATTCCTCCACATCTTGTAGTATCACGGTGGGATCAGATCATCCAATAAACGATTCCACTACATTAGTAATCTGTTCTGGACTTCAATGTAATCACTTCAACTATTATTAGTATAGATATCCATCATCCACCGATTTATGTTAGGCCAAGTAAAATATGGGTGTTTAAAGAAATTTTTTCAAGTCCAGGCAGTGCTGGGCCTTTAGATTTTCTCCACCTAACAGCTTCTACAGGTAATTTGCCCAACGATAGAAAGTGAAATGTCGTTGGTGTGTTTTGTTGTAGTAGCATGTAGCACGAGCGGTTTTGTAAAGTGCTTATGTGTTTGTTTAAAGAGATGAAAAGTAATAAGAAATAGAGAATAAGAACTACTTTTAAATAAATATTTTAACTATATATTAAATTAGTAAATTTACAAGACAATTATTAAATTTGAATCTTGAATTAACTTACAGAATGCAGGGAAACAAATAACTGTTAGTAAGATTGTTTGAGTCTCAAATGTTTACACTTAAACTGGCACTGAATTTAAGAAAGCGATTGCTGATACAAGTGTTCTGGTTCAATGTCTAATTCAGACTGTCTTGAAAGAATGTCCTCTCTCTTGGTAGTTCAAATCCACTCCTTTGAGAAAAGCAAAACACAAGGGTGACTAAGTTCTATTAACCCTTGTGTAACGGTAGTCTTCTACCTGGGTGTACCTTTTTTGCCAGCGAGCTTGCATTTTTCTCTCAAATCATAATTTTTCTTCAAATAAAATAGTTATATAATTTCTGGTATCCCTCACAAAAGTGTTTTTACTTTCTCTTACTCCTAGTAAGAGGAAGTATTGTAATTGTGTCAAATTTTCGATATCGAGTTTTCACCGGAAATATCCGTTTTGAGGTCCCCTGAGTCCAAAAAAAAAATGGTTTTTAGCAAATGGTGTGTGTGTGTGTGTGTGTGTGTTTGTGTATGTATGTATACATGTATGTGAACAGCATAGCTCAAAAACGAAAAACCGTAGAAAGATTAAACTTAATATTCCGTTTAGGTATCACCATGGGATCTGACAGTAGGTTTTCCGTCAAAATTCCTCCAAACCGGAAGTACCACTTTACTATTTTTTTTTTTATTTTATTTTTTGCAATTTGCTCAAAAATGGCTCCAACAATTTTCTTAAACTTAGTACATCAACTACGCATACAAAGAGCTACAACTTTTATTTCAAAACATTTCTCCGGGAAAATTCATTTAAGGGTACTTTTAGGGGACGGGTGGGGTTACGGTTTCCTCTAAAGTACTATTTCGGTTTATTAGACAATTCTGTTTTCTAAATAATGTTAATAGAATTAAATATGTTGTTGGAATTCCGTGTTTGAAAAAAAGCGGATAACCAGAAGTGCGCGTTTATTTTACCACTTTTTTCACATGTTTACTTTAAACATTTCTCTGGGAAAATTCATTTAAGGGCACTTTTAGGGGAGGGCTGGGGTTATGCTTTTCTCTAAAGTGCTGTCATAGTTGATTATACAATTCTATCATCCAAACAAAATTAAAATTAGAAATAAATAGAAGGCCAAAATTACGAGTTTCAAGAAAATTCGTATAAACCGGAAGTGCGCTTTTACTGAACAGTTTTCTATGAATTTCATTTAAATTTGGTACACTAACTATAAAATTTAACAATTATAATTTTTTGAGAACTAGAGTAAGAGAAAGTTGTGTGAATGTTTAACATCAGATTTTTTTTGTATAACAATAGAATTAGCTAGAACCATTGCACTATGAAGGAAGGCTATGGTTCCAATTACCATTAATATCTGACGCGCCTTAATTAACAAATAAATAAAAAATAAAAAGCATGAATTGGCTGAAAAAATTATTTCAATATAATTTTTCTTTGACATGTTTGCCATAAATTTTATGAAATCAATAATTAATGTATGAGCTTTTTATAATTTTCTTTAATTAAAACGTTTTTTTGTTTTTTTTTAATTACACAAAAATTATAAACATAAAGAAAGAGTAAGCTTTGTTTTTTTTGGTCTCAATATATAATGAACGAATAGTTTAAGGTAAAAAAACATAGCTTATTTTAGAAGGCTAAACATCAACAGCTAACAAGCCCGGCTAAAGTTTCACTAGTAAATCATTGGTCAACCAAGGATAAACCAAGACGTTACATTACAAAACCCTAATTGGCTCGATATATTATTTCAAGACCAGCAAATTTAAATCTCTTCTTTCTTCTACAATCCAATTAAACATATAAAAACTTACTTTTTTTTCTTTTTTTTTTTTTTTTTTACCAAGAAATGTCCTCTACAGTGATGCCATGGAAAAATTTGGTGTGAAAAATATACACATAAATCACTCTTATTTGGAATTATGAAAGAAATTTGCTAAACTTGGGAATTTTTTAGGCAAGAGAGTTTAGAAAAAAAAATACAAAGTTTAAAGAAAATTATAATAATGTAATAAGTGAAAAGTTTCGAGATCTTCTGAGTATGAGAAAAAACAAACACTCTGTTTGTTTGTGTGTTGTAAGTGTGTGTGTTTGCCCGCAAGGGAGGTATCTGTTGCATGCAGTGTACTTGGGGAGTAGCGAACCCCATGGATTACCAGAGCTCAATACTCCATGCAATTGATCAGAACAGTATACAATATACTTAAACTACAGACACTTTATCCATGATTGTATTTATAAGGTTGAATGTATTCATAAGGATGAATGTATTTACAAGGATGCAACGTTTTTTTTATAAGTATGAAAGAATTGATAAGGATGAATGTACTTACTAGGATAAATGTAAATATTATATGATCAGAATTAAGATAATTAATGTATTTATATCTGTACTAATGATCAATTAGTTTTTGATCTGCCAAACTAATTAAGCAAAAGTGAAAGAGTAAAGTAGGTTTAAATTGAAATAAAAAGGTTAAGATTGTATCTATTTCGGTAGATTTTTATTTTTTATTAGAATGTTCCAATAATATAGATGGTTTTTATTAAAAGGTAAAATGCCTATTTAATGTAGTTCAGGTGCAATGGACCATTGATGTTGTGCACCTATCAAAACACACAAAAATTACACTTTATCCTTTACAGACAAGGACAAACACAGTACCCAAACTAGGGTCTCCTGCCCTAGTTAAGTGGCTAAGTCAAGGGAGAAGGAAAGGATTAGCGTGCTGGACTAGCAATGCGGAGGCCCCAGGTTTGAGCCCAGCATGCTTCCTTTAGATTTTCTCTTCTTAGGAGCCTCTACAATTCACCGTCTCGTGAGGAACAGTGTTGCCTATAAGCTAGAAAACACTGCTTGGAGACTGGCAAGGCACTGAGAAGGTTCTGGGGGCACAGCAGATCTTTCATGTCGCAGTGCTAATCCGCTACAACAATCTAAATGGTGTTTATATTCTAACAGAATATCTCAAAAAGGAAAAGTTGCAGGTAGATCAAACTTGGTATTCCATTTAATTACAACTGTAGTGGAAGAACGAAATGGAAAAATAATAGTTTTGAAAAATAGTTGAGTGAATTTTGACAATATTTAAGTGAAGCAGTTTTGGAAAATAAATAGTGAATTTACCTTCAAAAAGAGTGTATTTAGAGTCAGGTACTGAAATATAAGGTCATTGCAATTAAAGAAACAAAGGCACAAGAACCCGTTAGGCCAACTCTTTTGTAAAAGAAAATCCCCCGCTAGAGAGGGCATTCCTTCAAGACAGTTTTTGTTGTAGACACCAAGGAGAACACATCAGAACTGTGCCAATTTTAAGTTATAACATAAGAATTTATTCCAATTAAATTCATTAAATTAATTAATGTTGTTGTGTTATTGAATAGCATTTAAATATCTTTAAAGAATATATTTAATTTAATATACCAGCATTTACTTAATTATTCTTATTACTTCTCTCTTAAATATATATACCTACAAGCCCAATTACTAAACCGCTCACGCCACAAGCCACCAGCACACAAACACACACATCACCAATTACATTTCATTGGTGCCAGTTGTTTGGGATATTTTCAACCAGAATCCACAAATTAACAGTACGTACAATTTTCAATTTACTAATTAAACAAATTATCCATCAGATAATTTTATTGCTTTCTCAATCATTTTCTCAGCGGAAATATCTTAAATATTTCCCATAATTAAATTTTCTATTGAATTTCATTTTTAAATTTTGTAATTGTACCACTGTACCCCAATCCCTGTGAGTTTTGAATTTATGAGTGTTCTTAATAGATCGCAAATTGTAAAAATATTAAGGGACCATAAACTCTCTCAAAAGGGCAACTTAAATCAGTTACGCAGACGCCTTGAAAAATATAATCTTTCTTAAGGTAGTAATTCTCTTGTTTCCAAAATGTGTAAGATTAATGGACAAGATATGGGCATCGACGCTGCTGTAGAATATTTACTTGCTCAGCAGCAATTAGCAAATCCTCCAACCACCCCTAACAATCAACCTGCTAGCCCCTTAAAAAATGTACAATTAATCAATAATTTACCCACCTTCGATGGCGAAAATTCAGCCAGTGTGTCCGATTTCCTAGACCAAATTAGCCATTGCGCTAGCCTTTCTGGCTGGGACGACGCTGCAAAATTAGAAATACTAGCACTTAGGCTCTCAGGGTCAGCAAAAATATTTTATGATACGCAGAAAGCCGAATTACAACGCCAGGGTACAATTCTAACGTATCCTTTAATCTCAGAACGTCTTCTAACTAGATTTAGAAAAGAAAAAAACCCCTCTAGTCCTCTTTCAACAGATGTCTAATATTCAGTCTCTACCCACAGAGTCTCCTGAAATCTTCGCGGATAGAATTAGACATATCCAGTCCGCCATTAGCCTACAAGCTCAAGCTAACCCATTCGAGGCCTTGCATTCTATTTTAGACAAACTGGCCACTGAGGCGTTCCTAAAGTCACTTCCTCAACCGCTTCGTAATGAAGTACGAACAAAGCTACCTCAAAAATTAGACGAGCACTTTCTTATGCCAATGCCCTAAAGGAAGTACAGGCTTCAGACCCCACAGTTTTCGCTATCACCTCGAAAACTTCTAATCATCGTACACCCCCATCGCCATGTCTTTTCTGCGGAGAAATGCATTTCCACAGAGAATGCCCGCATCGAAATAAAAGTCAGAAGCCACCATAAAAACAAACTACCACTCGTAGAGTTTTTAATCTAAAGAACTGGCCCCTGTTCCAAGTCCACATTTTGACGTGGACTGTACAAACAAATTTCAATCAAAACCTCGTGCTAACTTTGGCAAAATGCCTAAGAATTTTAATATTCCTAGAAATTTTAATCACCGAATAAATAATCGCTATAATAATCATAATCAGAATTATAGTAACAATAGTAACGCTCGAGTTAATGTTTTGATGGGTTGTACAACAATATAAAAAAGGAATTTAAAAATCATTTAATCAGTAAAGTCAGGGCCTCAACTACTTATTATATATATGGTAAATTAAAATTCGATCTGGGAGAAAATAATTATATATGTGATAAATATAATATGAATGTAATAAAAGTTATAATTAAATTAAGAGGGCAGCTATTGAAACTGAACTATAACATTACTAGGCCAGCAGAAACTCATACTTGTACAATGTGCAATAGTGGCGCCGTAGAGGATACTCTGCACTATATAGGTGGTTGTTCGGCGTTAAGGGAGTTCCGGTTGAGATGGGCAAGTCTACTCTGCCTATAGAAGAGTGTTTAGAGTATTTGAATGGTACAAATTGGATAGACTTGTATAATTATCATATTAGAGCCTGGAATTATAGATTTATTTTTAATAGGAGAGTTTAATACCTGAACCTTGATCACTTAAATTAATAGCCTACTTTATTTTATTTGTAGTTTGTTTTTCTTTTTTGTAATGATGAGGAGATTCTATTTTTATTTTAATTTTGTAAGTTTATTTCGGTTAAGTTCTATAATTTTAATATAGTTTAATGCAACTCTGCAGATGGACTAGTTCCATGCATTGTGTTATTTTGTAGAAATTGTTTAGATAAGCTGTGTATTTAATTTATAAATTCAGCACGTTATTATTATTATTATTATTATTATTATTATTATTATTATTATTATTATTATTATTAGTAACGCTCGAGTTAATTGAAATAATCCATGATTTAACTCTTATCCAGGTAGATCCCAATATAATCATAATAATAATAATAATTATAACGGAACTAGTAATAACCTTCAAAATAGGCCCACTTGCCAATTTTGTTCAAAATTTTGACATACGCCTCGTAATTGTTTCAATGAAATATTATTGGAGTGATGTTGTTGTAGTGTAGTTGTGGCTCGTAGTGGCCTGAGCGGTTTTGTAAAAAGGCTTGTAAGTATATATGTCTAAGAGAGAAGTATTAGTAATAAAAAAGTAGTCACCACTGCTAGTAATAAATATATTCTATTAAAATAATAACTACAAGTTATTTGCAAGATATTATAAACTTATTATTAATATATTGTGAAACTGCCACTGATTTTTAGAGAACGATTCCTGAAGCAAGTGTTCTGGCTTTGAAAGCAGAGTGCCCTCTCTAGTCTTCTAGGAATGCCCTCTCTAGCGGGGGATTTTCTTTTTCAAAAGAGTTGGCCTAACGGGTTCTTGTGCCTTTGTTTCTTTAATTGCAATGACCTTATATTTCAGTACCTGACTCTAAATACACTCTTTTTGAAGGTAAATTCACTATTTATTTTCCAAAACTGCTTCACTTAAATATTGTCAAAATTCACTTAACTATTTTTCAAAACTATTATTTTTGCATTTCTTTCTTCCACTACATTATCCCCACAAAGGCACAAGAACCGGTTAGGCCAACTCTTTTGTAAAAGAAAATCCCCCGCTACAGGGGGCATTCCTTCAAGACAGTTTTGTTGTAGGCACCGAAGAGAACACATCAGGACTGTGCCAGTTTTAAGTTATAACATAAGAGTTTATTCCAACTAAATTCAGTAAATTAATTAATATTGCTGTGTTATTGAATAGCATTTAAATATCTTTAAAGAATATATTTAATTTAATCTACCAGCGTTTTCTTAATTATTCTTATTACTTCTCTCTTAAACATTTATACCTACAAGCCCTATTACTAAACCGCTCACGCCACAAGCCACCAGCACACAAACACACACATCACCAATTACATTTCACTACCGCTGCATCTGACATAAATGTTTTTGCAAAAATCCATCAAGCGGAAGTGCAAATTTAGATATTTATTTTTATTCAGTATTTCGCTAGTGTCTTCAGAACTAACAGCTCCAACGATTTTCTTTAAACTTCTCATGGTGTTGACTTTATTTATAAAAGACTTTCATTTGATACTTTTTTACTTTCTCTTACCCGCAAGGGGTATCTGTTGCATGCAGTTACTTGGGAAGTAGCGAACCCACGGGTTACCACAGCTCAGTAATCCATGCACTTCGTCAGAACAGTGTACACAGTACGCTTATACTACATACACTCTACATTTTACAGACAAGGATAAATACAGTACACAAACTAGGGTCTCCGTCCTCAGTTAATAAGCGAAAACCAAGGGAAAAGGAAGGGATTAGCTCAGTGGTAGCGCGCTGGACTAGCAACGTGGAGGTCCCGGGTTCGAATCCAGCATCCTCCCTTAGATTTTCTCTTCCTCGGAGCCTCTACAACTCACTGTCTGTAGGTAGAGAACACTGATTGGAAGCCGGCTGTGCTTTGGCGAAGGTTCCCGTGGGGGCACAATAGATCTTTCAGGTAACAGTGCAATAATCCCCTACAACAATCTACAAACTACTTTCTCTTACTCTTAGTAAGAAGGATGAATTGTAATCGTGTCAAATTTTCGATATTGAGTTTTCACCGAAAATATCCGCTTTGCTGTCCCCCTCAGACCAAAAAAGTGGTTATTAGTAAATGGTCTGTGTGTGTGTGTATGTATGTATGTGAACAGCATAGCTCACGAAACAAAAAATCACATAAAGTATCACCATGAGATCTGACAGTAGGGTATCTATCAAAATTCCTTAACCGGAAGTACCACTTTACTGATGATTTTTTTTTTTTTCAATTTTTCGCAGAAAATCATGATTTTCTCGAAAATAGCTCAATATTGTGTTATTTTTGTAAAACTACTCTAACGATGTTCTTTAAACTAAGTATGTGAACTACTCATATAAAGAGCTACAACTTTTATTTGAAACAAATTCTCCGGGTAAACGCATTTAAACGGGCTTTTTGGGGAGGAAGTGTGTTTACTTACTGTACAGTTTTTTCAGTTTTTGTGATTTTTTTTTTTCATAAAAACACCGACGAATTTCATTAAATTTGAAAAATGGAATTTCTACTTTTTTGAAAACTGGAGTAAGTGAAAGTTGTGTGAGTGTTTCACACTAGATTTGGGGGGGGGGGAACTGATTTTATAGTTTTGTGATATAAATTTAAACTGCCGCTACAAGGTTTATTAGCTGAGACAGAAGCCGCTCCATACTAGTTAACTAGGTTATACATGGACAACCCCTACTGCTTTTTTATTCAATAAGTCCATTTTTATTAAATTCATGGTTTGAATTTATACACCAGAACATTTTGTAATTTCCAACTTAAACAGAATTCATAGTCTATTATATTTCAAACTAATAATTTCTCTTCGGCTAATATCTACAATAAAATACAACAGGACAACCTCAAATATGTTACCACTTTAACAAATCCAATCATTATTTTCTTTTTCATCTACACGCACTTGTTTGTCATATATATAGATGTGTTGTCGTGCACGGAACTATGGAAAATTATGTCGAGGGGGTGGCAATAACAACTACAATAAGGTTAATGAAGTAATATGACCCCATTCTTATTTCTAATTAGAACAGTGAATATTAACTCCTTTTCTCTAGCAGAACTATAAGAAGGGAAAAGATAATGAAAACTTTTATTAAATATCTGTGAAATAACTATTTTAATTTTGTACTAAACGTCTCTTGAAAAAAACAAATTTAAGAAGTGAAAGAAACTTAGATTATGTGGGCCATTCGTCCTTAAAGTTTCTTTTCAAATTTAAAGTTAAACCAAAAGAAACCTTATGAAACTTTTAGAATCTATAAACTCTAAAGTTGGGCCTAACTTCTTTGCATGAATTAACTTGCAAAAGTTGTATACTTTCTTTTTTTTTTTTGAAGGGATTTAAAGGAGCTTATCAAAACGTTGAGACTTTCTATACTTAAAATAGTGCAAAAATTTGGTTAGAGATTAAGTGTGGAAATTCACGCTGACGGCTTTTTTGTTGAATAAAAAAGAAAATATCCATTGTATGTAATGGTCCGTTGTTGGTTTTGTAGTGGAAATAGCAATTGGGAAAAATAAATTGACAAATATTTTAAGAGGAAATAATTTTGAGAAATAAAATGGTGTATTTTAGTGAAGGAGAAAGTGTCAGGTACTTATTAAATTAAGGTCATTGCTATTGAAGAGACAAAAAGAGATAAGAATCCGTTAGTGTAAGACAATGCCACTTGGCCAACTGTTTTGTAGAAGAAAAATCACCCGCTAGAGCAGAGCATTCTTTAAACAGTCTAAATTCTGCTTTCAAACAGGACAGTCAGAATTAGACATTGAACTAGAACATTTGTATCAGGAATTTGCTCTCTTAAATTCAGTGCTAGTTTAAGTGTTAACATTTGAGTTTCAATCAATCTATCTACTAAATAAATCTATCTATTCTGCTCATTTATAAGTTAATTCAAGATTCACAATTAATAATTAGCTTGTATTTGTTGTGGTGGTTGGTTCCGCAGAGCTGGAAAGCATCAGAGACATTTTCCGTGGTAGCCTGCTTCATTTTGTGGTCATCGACCGGTTTCGGGCGTTCGCCCATCTTCAGGATGCGTTTTTTAGACAGTGTGACAACACAGACTCGCACAGAGCAAACTTAGTTTCACACTAACTCCTAACTAACTAACACGCTAACTAAGTTTGCTCTGTGCGAGTCTGTGTTGTCACACTGTCTAAAAAACGCATCCTGAAGATGGGCGAACGCCCGAAACCGGTCGATGACCACAAAATGAAGCAGGCTACCACGGAAAATGTCTCTGATAATTAGCTTGTATATTTACTAATTTTATATATAGTTAATTTATTTATTTAAAAGTGGTTCTTATAAATTCTTTCTTATAAATTCTCATCTCTTTAAACATACACATAAGCCCTTAACAAAGCCGCTCGTCCTACACGCTAGTACTATACTAACAACACAACATCATCAAATATATTTCAGTTTTTAGACTTGGATTCCTAAATAGTTTTTTTCTATAAGAATTCTTGATAGGCATATTTCATATTCTTGATAGGTAGTTGCATTTAAGACCCTCGAGGGGTCTGGGTACTGAGTGGTTGGTCCAAGGATCAAGCACTCGGAATCCATAGGTAATTTTACTAGCATCTTATCTTCCAGGTGGAGATATACGCTATTGGAAGATGCGTATAATTTAACCTCGATAGGGGATATAAGAACCAGAAGATTGTAATCCTTTCCGATAGTCAAGCAGCCAGCCATTAGAGCATTGAGTGCATCGGTTATCACCTCTAAAATGGTCTGGGAATGCGTATGTAAACTTAACAACCTAGGCAGGAACAACAAAGTTACCCTGTGGTGGATGCGGGGCATGTTGGTATTGAAGGGAATGGCCAAGTTAGGCGCTAGGACCCCGCTCCTAGGACTCCGGAACTTTTTTGTGGGGTCAGCGACCACTTTCTGTTGGAGGAACTTAGGAAGGAGGAGGAGATGAGGAGATCTCAACTCTGGTATTCCCTCCCCGGTTTGCGGCACGCTAAGATCTGCTTGGGAAATTATAACCAACGGAGATCGGAGGCCTGCATGGGATTGAGCAAGAACAAGCTCCGCGTTTTTACCGGTTTCCTCACGGGGCATTGCCGACTTAGAGGACAATCTGGTGAAGCTGGGTTCGGAAAGTGACAGCTCATGCAGATTCTGTGGGGAGCTGGAGGAAACTTCACTACATCTCCTAACAGACTGCGAGGCTGCCACACAGAGAAGATTCAAGAACCTGGGTAGCTACCAGGTGGAAGAGGATATACCCTCTCAGGAGCCCGTCAGGGTATTGGGATTCCTCACGGATCTCAACCTAATGGAGGTTTTGTAGAACGGATTTTCAGAGAACGACAACTGTTCGGGTGCTGTGGGCAATAGCCTGCGGTACCCTGGGGGCATAGCACAATAGATCGAAAAGGGTCTTGGTGCATTGGCCCCCCCATTTAAAAAAAAAAAAAAAAAAAAAAAATAGTTGATGCCTCACGACGATCATCCTAGCAGAGCTAAGAATTCTAATATATTTGAAATTCAGAATAATTAAATATCTTGATTAATCTACTTTTAAATATTAACTGAATAAAGAAGAAAAAGAAAAGTGCTACGTCAACAGAAATGGAGAAAGGAAAAAACTATGAAATGAGAGGGGAAAACACAGACACACACACACATAAATACGCAAAACGAAAGTAAGAAAAACCCTCTAGCTTTTTTTTTTGTATACATTCAAGAGTTTAAAAAGAAAGAAGGCCCCGCCTTTTTTCCAACCTATTTCACTTGTTTATTCTGCATCTGTTTATCGTTGGGGAAAACTGTGTACTTTCCATCCAATTCCAAGCAAAATAACCAAAAAAGCAAAGAGTGAAAAATAGTAAAGAGAATAGAAAAAAAAAGTAAATTTGTAGAATAAGAAAATATAAGCGAAAAGAAAATTGCGAAATAGAACAAGGGAATTTAAAATTCCGTTTGGACAACACTCGCTGATTCTCTCTTTTTTTCTTGTAAAAGATTTCAAGTATTTTTAATTTTAAAAAAAGAAATGTTTGATCCTATGAATTATTAACCAAATATTTACTTTTATTTCAAGCTTACTGCTACAACTGGTTTTAAAACACGAAACCAGCATTTTTGTGACGAATTTTCTGATCAAGAAGATTTGATTTTCCATTCTAGAATTGTAGAATATTCTTGATTAATTGGTTTTCAGACATTTTCAAATGTTGGTTGTAGGACTTTTATATTATATAAATTGAGAAAAAAATAAAGTAAGCTAAATTAGAGCTTAACCGTAGGGAGTTTATTCCATAAAAAAGAATGTTATTTTTGACGTAAAGTAAAGTGGAGGGTGATTGAGGGTACATTGCACGGTCTATTGTTTGTTACGCGGCCCAGTATATAAAGAATATGATGTATTAGAGAAATTCCAACGTTTCACGATTAAAAGAATACTTTCCCTTGCATACCCTAAAATAATACCCTTCAACTACGTCTTATATATATTTGGAGACTAAACTTGAAGTCTTGTATGTATATAATTTTAAAATACATTCTTCCTTTATAGCCAAAACATTCAGTAATGTTTAATAAATAAACTGGCCTATCTAGTTACGTTATTTATTTTTATTTATTTATTTATTTATTTGCCTGGATACATTTTATAATAATATAAAAGGCTCGTCAATATAATGTCAACAAAATAACAAATTCCAATAACAAGAATAAAATGAACTTTACACTAATTATCATAAAAACAAACTTAATACATTCAGTCCACTTCACATCATATGAAATTGTTCATCACTCCACTTTGTGTTCAAGAAATCTTTAATATCATAAAAGCAATTTTTTTATTAAAAATTCGCTAACCGATTGCTTGAAGTGTTTCTCACTTAACTGTCTAATTCTTGAAGGAATTTTGTTAAATATTTTCACCGATATAACACTGGAATGGAAGTCAGACATCACAAGTCTCTTATAAGGTACGCATAAATCCTCTTTATTACGTAAATTATGAGTATGTTTATCACCTCTAACATCTAATAACATGTCTTTTTTCTTTTTTAGTGAATGTTTGAAAATGAAAACCGAGGGTAATGTCATTATACGTAACTCTCGAAAGAAAGGCCTACAGCTTTCTCGAGAGCATTTTTCTTCATTATTGCTCTAATAGCTTTCTTTTGAAGTCTGAAAATAATATAAGCATCGGAGGTACCTCCCCATAGTTCAATACCATATGCCATTCTAGAATGGAATAGACCATAATAGGCAGTCTTTATAACCTCTATTGGAACCTCTTCACGCAGTTTTCTCAATAAGAAAAATAGTGAAAATACAAAGTTTGTTAGAGTGTATTAGTTCTAGAAGTGGATGAATCCAAATATAGTTAGATAAAGTAGATGAATTTTCAATTCAGCTAAATGTATATAATTTCAACGAAGACACTGCTAAAAATTTTTGTAGCTTTGCTGTCGGAAAAAATTAAAAGTGAATCAGAAGGATACTTTTCTAGCTAATATGTCGGCCTCGCGTGGTTTTCATCTCGCCTACAAGCGGCTCGATTAGGATCTGAAGTATATTCACCAATTTAGTATTTACAAAGTTTGTCTGTTTTTCAAATTGAGATCTATCTAAGATGATGGACTTCAATTATCAACCATGGAGACAAAACTTTAACTACAATTGCTCACTCAGTAATTTGAATACTTATGAAAGTGTGTCTCACTTTCTGAGTGTTTACCCGACTTTGTCGCCTTACCGTTTAGAGTTTTGGATCCACAAATCTAACTCTGGATAATTGTATAACGATTCTTAATGGTGAAAATTGGAACCTTTTATATAAATACTGTAACAAAGCGATGTCTTATAGGAAGTTTTTGGTTAGTGAATTTTATTACAACTTGGTTAAATAATAAATTTTTACTTTTTTAATTGGTTTGTTTAATAGTGTGTTATTAATACGATTGTATTTTTAGTTCAAAAACTGAATGTTATTTTCCTTTTTATAACTTGTTTTACTTTCTCTTATTTATAGTAAGAGAATGTATTGTAATCGTGTCAAATTTTCGATATCGAGTTTTCACCGGAAATATCCGTTTTGAGGTCCCCTGAGTCCAAAAAAGTGGTTTTTTAGCAAATGGTCTGTGTGTGTGTGTGTGTGTGTGTGTGTGTGTGTGTATATGTGTGAATGTATGTGAACAGCTTAGCTCAAAAACGAAAAATCGTAGAAAGTTCAAACTTGATATTACGTTTAGGTATCACCATGGAATCTGACATTACGTTATCTGTTAAAATTCCACAACCGGAAGACCACTTTACGAGTTGGTGTTTTTACTTTTTTGCGATTTTCTCAAAAATGGCTCTGACAATTTTCTTCAAACTTGTTACATCAACTACACATACAAAGAGCTATAACTTTTATTTAAAACATTTCTCCGGCAAAAATTCATTTAAGGGCACTTTTGGGGGAGGGGTTGAATTAGGTTTTCATCTAAATTGCTATTTCAGTTTATTGGACAATTCGCTCATCTAAATAATGTTAATTAGAATTAAATATATTGTTGAAATTCTAAGTTTGAAATAAATCGGATAACCGGAAGTGCGTTTACTTTACCACTTTACTAAATGGTTTTTTTCACTTTTTCGTGAATTTTTTCAAAAATAGCTCCGATGATTTTCTTGAAACTTATTTTACAAACTACGCATACAAAAGATCTACAACTTTTACTTTAAACATTTCTCTAGGAACATTCATTTAAGGGCATTTTTAGGGAAGGGGTGGGGTTATGTTTTTCTTTAAAATGCTATCATAGTTGATTATACAATTCTATCATCCAAAAACAAAATTAATTAGAAATAAATAGATGACCAAAATTCCAAGTTTCAAGAAGATTAGTAAACCGGAAGTGTGCTTTTATTGAACAGTTTTTTTTTCAGTTTTCGACGAATTTCATTTAAATTTGGTACACTAACTATTATAACATTTGTCAATTATAATTTTGAGAACTGGAGTAAGAGAAAGTTGTGTGAGTGTTTCACGCCAGATTTTTTTACCTTTTTTTTTTTTTTATAATAACACGTTTTTTTTTCTTTTTCTTTTTTAGATAGTACATTTGTTATAAGTCAACTTGACAGACGGACTGTGGTCCAGTGTCTGTTAATGTAAATTATTAATCATTATTGCATTTCTTTTGGTAAAAATAAAACATTAATTAATTAATTAAATTATATAAATTGATTTCTAATTTCTTTTAAAGAAATAATTATAAAGTTTAGAGTAAAATCTTTAGCATTATTTCAGTATTTTCCAAAAGAAATTCGCCTAAATGAAATTATTCAAAAAGTGAGGCACCGAAAATTGTTTACAACTTTTAAAATTTCACTGGCAGAAGTGGTAATATGAAAATATTCTTCTTGATTGGCACTCTTAAATCTATTGGCTTGGACTTAGCTCCAAAATTGCAACGTAGCTAGGAAATAACCATTTAAAACTGAAATACGTAACAATAAGCTAGCCTATAATTATTGTATAAATATATAATTCTTAACTATATAGTTTCCGCTTAGGTTAAAGTACTTTATCTAATAGAATTTTAGTATAATAAATATATCAGCAATTTTTTTTTTTAAATAGAAAGGTTGAAATAATAAAAATAACTTCTTTAAAGATGGCTATAAGCTTTTTATAAATTATTACTTATTGAACCATATAACCTCATGAACTGAAAACAAGAGGTCGTTAAAAATATTTACCAATATAATACTCTTCACTATGGATTTTTATTAGAAAATGTATTATGATTGAACTTTATTTCTCCACTGGATATTATATTAACTTCTCTTACTCCTGATAAGAGGAAGTATTGTAATCGCTGCACCGGTGATGGGCAGTGCACTGAGTGAGAAGGCTCCGATGGATACAGTAGATCTTTCAGGTCGCAGTGCAATATCCCCTATTTTAAAAAAAAAATATAAAAGAAAAAAAAATCTGGTGTGAAACACTCACACAACTTTCTCTTACTCCAGTTTTCAAACTTGAAATTGACAAATTATACGTATAGTTAGTGTACCAAATTTAATGAAATTCGTCGAAAACTGAAAAAAAAACTGTTCAGTAAAAGTGCACTTCCGGTTTACTAATTTTCTTGAAACTCGGAATTTCAGCCATCTATTTATTTCTAACTAATTATGTTTGGATGATAGAATTGTATAATGAACTAGGATACCACTTTGATGAAAATCTAACCCCACCCCTCCCCTAAAAGTGCTCTTAAAAGAAATTTCCCAGAGAAATGTTTTAGATAAAAGTTGTAGATCTTTGCATGTTTAGTTTATATACGAAGTTTCAAAAAAAATCGTCAAAGCCATTTTTGAGAAAATTGCGAAAAAGTGAATAAATCATTTAGTAAAGTGGTAAAGTAAACGCACTTCCGGTTATCCGATTTTTTCAAACTCAGAATTTCAACAACATATTTAATTCTAATTAACATTATTTAGATGGCAGAATTGTCTAATAAACTGAAATAGCACTTTAGATGGAAACCTAACCCCACCCCTTCCCCCAAAAGTGCCCTTCAATGCATTTTCCCGGAGAAATGTTTCTAATAAAAGTTGTAGCTCTTTGTATGTGTGGTTGATGTTTAAAGTTTAAAAAAAATCGTCGGAGCCATTTTTGAGAAAATCGCAAAAAAGTAAAAAATCCAACTAGTAAAGTGGTACTTCCGGTTGAGGAATTTTTACAGATAACGTACAGTCAGATCCCATGGTGACCTCTAAACGGAATATCAAATTTCAACTTTCTACGATTTTTCGTTTTTGAGCTATGCTGTTCACATACATACATACACACACACACAACACGGACACACACACACACACACACACAGACCATTTGCTAAAAACCATTTTTTTGGACTCAGGGGACTCGGTGAAAACTCGATATCGAAAATTTAAGTTGTAGATCATTAAATGCTTAGTTGTGATATACGATGTTTGAAGAAAATCGTCGGACTCATTTTTTGAGAAAATCGCGAAAAAGTGAAAAAAAAAAAATCATTTAGTAAAATGGTAATTCCGGTTCAGGAATTTTGAACCTGAATAACTTTCTGTCAGATCCCATCTAAACGAAATGTCAAGTTTGAACTTTCTACGATTCTTCGTTTTTGAGCAATGCTTTCACATACCCACACCAGGGAGATGGCAAGTAGCGGGTGAAAAACAGAAATGAATAATAATGTAAAACAAATGAAAACGAGACTTAACCTTTGGTGACGGTGAGTGATGAATGGAACAATGGTTGATGAGACGAATGGCGGACTGAGAAAGGAAGAGGTGGTGTATATGTGGTGTGCGTGTGGGTGTGGGTGTGTGAGTGGCGAAAGAAAGGAACTTAGGTGAGCGTAGAAGGATTGGAATGCTCCTTCAGAAGCGGGATGATGCCGTTATTGAAGCGGTGGATGAGGTGACCGGTAAGTCCACTGAGGCGCAGGTGAAGTAGCCTCATGAAGGTGATGGCGCGTAGAGATGAGTCTTATTACTCACCGAAGAGTCAACATTAATTAACACGGCGAATAGGCGCTTATAAGGCGACACAAAATTTAAAGGCAAAATTAACAGTACACCACAGACTAAGAAGAAGCGGTAAAACAGAGGTTAGCTAGTCGGGCGACGGAAGAAGAGAACGGCACAGACACTTGCTCAGGCGAACTGTAGAAGACAAGAAGTGAAGAAATTTTTATGGAAAGAGAACGTTTTAAGAGTGTGGGAAAATAAAAGTAAGGCGCAAACCAGGATAGATAAAAGGCGCCGACAATCCCACCACCAAGAGAGAGAGAGAGATTTAAAAGGCGGGAAGGCGTGGGAAATATGCGCGCGATGAAGTAATAATTTAGAAATAGCTAGCCAAAGTTAATCTCTCAAAGGTACCGTGACCTAACACAGACCATTTGCTAAAAGCCCTTTTTTTTTATACTGAGGGGACCTCAGAATGGACATTTCCGGTGAAAACTTGATATTGAAAATTTGATATGATTAAAATACTTCCTCTTACTAGAAGTTAAGAGAAAGTAAAAATTGTGACAAATTTTCAACGTCCACATTTTTACCGGAAATTCAAAAGTTTTGAAGTTTCGTGAGTCCAAAAAAAGGGTTTTTTTTTTTTTTTTAGCCCTATCCTTCCCCTAATAAAAATGCCTTGGAAAAAAAAAACTGAGCATACTTATTAATACCACTATTAAAATTTAATTATAAAGTATGTAATCAAAATATGCACCATTTTCTAATTTGTAGTCATAATTTATAATTCCATTTTATCATTAAACTCATCATATAATAAGAGTGTGGGAAAAAAAAAGTAAGGCGCGAACCAGGAGAGATAAAAGGCGCCGACATAACCTTATAACCTACCGCACATACATACAATCAACTAAAAAATTGTTAGCTCTGCCAACCCATCCCCTAATTTTCTCCTTAATTTAGAAACCGATCTAGATCACTTCGAACCTTTCACTCTTAACCTGCACTTAAATTACTGCTCTCGTGTTTTATCCTTAGATGACTACCGTTTGCCCAAAATTGTCGCAAAAGAGGTAATAAGGAGAAAAACCTTTTGGTACAAACATTGGTTATCTTTGTCCCATCAATACTCTTGTGATTTTCCGCTTTCGTCAGATAATTTCTCTACCTGGTTTTGTCAGCTGTCCAAACTTCCGACCTTAATCCGAGCCGCACGCTTGGAGGAGTCTGTTAGCCGTGCCATTGAGTCTAATCGTTTTCAAATGTACAGGGCTCTTATTTCAAATTACAATAGTTTTGGCACAAACGATGTTTTTAAAAATTTGCATTTTTCGGAATTCCGATGGCTAATTAAATTGAGAGGAGAGCTGCTTTATCTTAATTACAAGCCGTGGGTGGAAGGTGATCCTGATAAAGAAAGGTGTTCATTTTGTAATTTTAATTGCAGAGAGGATCTTTACCATTTTCTAGGTGAATGCCCTATATTGGCCGAACTCCGTATATTGCACTTGGGTGCACCATCCCTCTCTAGGGAAAAAATTATTTGCTTTTTGTCCGGCCAGACCAATTGTCGCCCCTTAATATCCTACGCCCGCCATGCTTGGAAAGTCAGATATGAATGGTTGTCAGATCTCCCCTGACAATTCAATTTTTTTTTTTTTTATCTATTTATTTATGTTTATTTTATTTTATTTTTTTTGGAAAAATTTCTGAGGTTTTATAAATTTTTTTATTTATTTATATGTTAAGCAATATTGTTCTTTTTTAAATTTATGATGTTCTTTTCATTTTTTGTATATTATCATTTTCTTTCTTTTTGTATTATAATCTGTAGTAATAGTTGTAGTTATTTTCATACCCCCCTTAAGTATTGTATTATTTGTTCTTCTTTTTTTATTGGAATTTTTCTTTTTGTGTCCAATTGTTTTATTTATTTTTCTTTTTTCTAATTCTTTATAAAATTCATGTTTTAAAATTTTGTCAAAAGCGGTAAACTCTGGCAGACGGCGTTACGCCATGCCTTTATGCTTTGTATTTTTTTGATATATATTTTTGTAAATACTTTAAATAAAGCATTATTATTATTATTATTATTATTATTATTATTATTATTATATACAATCAACAAGCCAACCACCAGTGTAGTGTATAAACTTTGCATACTATCTGCATACAGAAAATGCATATCATTTATTTGAAATATTTTTCCAAGCAAATTGAATTTTTGGAGCATACTGGAACAGTTGTACAGTATCCTTAAGCACAATTTCAGTAACTACATTCAGCACTAATAATTTATCACCTATAAATTTATTGGAGGTAAATTCAAATTATTGCTAAAAAATCGAAATTTTAATAAAATTTATGATTGCGATCGTATAAATTAAATTCTATATTGTATGGAATTTTCTCGAAAACTGCTCCCCCTCCCCCGTTTTTTTTTTTTTTTAAATTGGGATGCCAACTGCACATATACCATTCTATCACTTTTATTTGAAACATTTTCCACAAAAAAAAAAATTGTTTATAGGATGGCCTCGGGCTAGTGGTTTAATATTCAGCCGGTTCGCAGGTACTGGTTGTTAAATTATTCTAGGTTTTTTTTCCGTAATGGTTGTTATAAAGTTGTTTAAAATTATATTATCATCAATGAATATTTTCATTAATATTAATATTATTATAATTGAATTGTAACTTTTTATCATTTTATTTCTAAAATGATTATATTTAAAATTTTTTCCATGCAGAATATATTAATAATTATTGATAAACAAACAGCTATCAAAGAGCCAAAATATTTTAGCAGTTAATTGCAACGAAACTAAATTCGTGTTCAGTACAGTGAATAATTTAATGTACGTATTCAATTTTTGGAAAACTTCCATGGCCATTGTTATGCAAAACACTTAGGTCTTCGGGGGGGTCATATGGTCGCGTCAGTAACTCATTATAAACCAACGTTTCGTCTATATTGCTATAGGCTTGTTCAGGGTAGTTTTGACTGTAATGTTAAAAAACCAACACTGACAAAAATCCACTTAGTGGAAATATAGAGTTTATCTTCTCTTCCATTTTGTAAATGGCTGCAGATAGTGGGGCGGGGCTTAATTTTTTCTCCTCCATGCAATTTATAAGCTGTTGTATAAGAAAGTCTAAGGCGCGGTGCACACTAAGGAGATATTTTGGGGTTATTTCGAATCATGACCTAGTCCGAAGAAAATGTTGTTGCAGTATACTGGTAGTTGCAGCAAAAACGAACGAACTAGAAAGAAGAGAAAGTGCCCCAGTTGTAGCTGGGTGCACCCGTATAATGTGAGGAACATAAAAAACATAGTACGGCGGTTGTTTCTCGTGAACTGCCTGAACACGCAGAAAAATTTAAAGAAATACAATTCCACAAGCATGGATTGTTTTCAACTAATTTGCGTCCTATTGCGAGGCAGCCATGACGGCTATCACGAGATATCGCGCACTGCTTATTGCCTCCGAGACCAGCACACCGTGTTGCTCTTACCGATCGATACGATACCGATAGGTGTCGCCACAGAATCGCTATCGTGCAAGTGTGCATCATTTTTGTCGCTTCAACTCGATCTTCACGCTTGTCAGATGTTCATGTGCCGTTCATATCGTTTCATATATCGTATCACTTGTTGCACCGCATATCATACCTCCTTGCACCGCGCCTAAGCCTCCTCTCAACAATGCTTTATTCCAGCCTTGTTTTACTCTTGAAAACTGTTGAATATTTTTTTTTTTTTTAATTTTTTTTTTTCTCTTTTTTCACTAAACAGGGGCAACCAGGTTCTACTCGGACGAAGTATCTAATTCGTAAATTCAGAATATATTTGAATAATTTACCTCTTTTACTAAAGTATAATAAAGGAGCCAAATGGTTTGAGGGAGTATTTTTACTCACATAGGGTGAAACATCCCTATGTTTCTAGAGACGGATATTCTGTCCCAGAACCTCATTCAAGTCCAACCAGCGCGTGCTCTGGAAACATCTGCGCTCCACTTTTATGGAAGCGTAGAAGGCCAAGCTGGTGGGCGAACGCAGAGGGTAGCCTTCGGGCTATTTGGGAACCTAGCACTCCCACGTACCTCAGCTATATTTACAGACTAACAAGTGTAGCGGTGCCCCGTCAGGAGTATGAGTTAGGTCGCCATAATTTATGTGCGTCCTGAATCTCTTGCAGCGAATTCTTTTGCTGCGGAGCCTCTGTGGGGGTTCATGCTGCATCACTTACACCTAAACGCCTTAACATCGTACACTCTCACAATTACACCCCTACACGCCAGTGGCACGTGCTGGTGCCACCCACATGTTTGCCGTGTGTGGATACCTGTGTCGTGGGGAAGGGAAGTCCTGGTGGTTGAGGACGCAGGTTCTCGCTGGAGGCAAGTTCCATCGACGTGCCTTGCACTCCAACACACCACTTTGGTTCCTGACTCCACTAAACAGGCGGCCAGAGCCTGACCCAGCTCTGGTCAATCGGCTAGCGTAAAGAACGCATGGGTGAGCTCCCGGGTATTGTGGGCCTCGGCTCACAATCCCTGGGCGCTATATCTCTAGGGTAGCTCTGGCGCTTCTTCAAAGCGTCCCAAATTGTGAGGCTCCGTGGAGGGTGGAGAGCTCTGGAGATGAATTTTTAATTTTATTATTATATGTTTTTAATTTTAAATTCGTCAGCCGGGGGCCCCTTAGAGGAGGGGGCCACCGGTGGTGGGGGTAATTCCTCTGTACATCCAGAGTCGGGTGACCAGGGCCTGGATGCACTAATGGGTGGGAATCTGGAAAACCGGTAGGATAGAATCTGCTCTAGAGGCAAAGGAATATGCTTTAAGGTGCTTCTTTGATGTTGAAGGGGCATTTGACAGAGTATCGTTTGATGCTCTTGATGATTCCCTAGGTCGAATAGGTATACAACCAGTTTAAATTAACTGGATAGGTATTTATTTAAGGAGTAGAGTTGTACAGGCTCTATTTACTAATAGGAGGTAGATCGTAGGATTAAAACCTCCTAGGTTATTAGGAACTTCTGTTCAGATTTGCAAATCGGTGAAGTTTCTTGGTGTGGCTCTTGACAGTAAATTAAATTGGTCGGAACATGTTAAGGCACAGCATCAAAAGGCAATTATTTCCTTTTGGCAGTGTCGAAGAATCGTATATAAAACTTGGGGGCTTACTCCCAAGATTATGTTTTGGATTGATGGTATGGTTATTAAACCTAGGTTGTTACGGCGTTGCATTGAGATAAGATCCGCTAGACTGCTGCTTGAGGATATTCAACGCTTGGCTTGTCTGGCGGTGACCGGAGCGATGCGGACCACGCCTACAACTGCAATGGAGACTTTATTAGGAATCCCACCGCTCTTCGTAGAGGTGAAAACTATGGCAATGAAAGCCTGTTATAGAATTAAACAGGCAGGTTTTTGGCAGGGTAAGCGATATGGTCACTCTACCATTCATCGCGAGATGCTTTTGAAGGTTCCTGTTACAGGTTTTACCTCTGATAGAATGTTGAAGACTTTTGTTTTCGAGCATTCTTACAGTGTCAGTTTACCCTCTAGGGAAGATTGGTCAAGATTGGGTCCTTCTGGCATGATACCTGATAATTACTTCCGATGTTACAGGGACGGTTCCAGAATGGATGGTAGGTCTGGAGCTGCGGTCTATTTTGAGACCGGTGAACATTTGGCAGTATCTCTTGGTGAATGGACCACGGTCTTCCAGACTGAGGTTTATGCTATTCTTTGTTGTGTCTTGGATGAGAGAGTACGTAACACTAACTTAAAAGGTGTTTGTATCTGCTCAGAAAGCCAAGCTGCGCTGAAGGCGCTGAGTTCATGTGTCTTCACTTCCAGGTTGGTGTTAGAATGTTCTAAAAGACTGGAAGAGCTTTCTTCTCTGAAGGATGTGCTTCTAGTATGGGTGCCAGGTCACATGGGAATTTTTGGAAATGAGCAGATGGATAGGTTTGCCAAATTAGGCGCCTCTCCTCCTTTCATTGGTCCTGAGCCTGCTGTTGGCGTGTCTTCTGGCACTTGCCTGTCAGGCTTCCAGACATGGACAGCTTCACAGCATTCATCCTTATGGATGAGCTCAGTTGGTTTTCGGCAGTCTAAAATGCTCATCGGGAGTCCGGACAAGGCCATTAGTGAGACGTTGCTGTGTTTTGCACGGAGCGCTCTGAGGCATCTGGTTCGATCTCTTACTGGACATTGTGGTTTAAGGAGACATCTCTACTTAATCGGGCTCATGCCGGATCCATTTTGAAGAGTCTCTGAGACAGAGGAGGAAACACTCATCCATCTTATGACTGATTGCTAAGGTTGTGAGGAAACTAGGTTCAGGACCTTTGTTCGGAATAGGATGTCTGTGAAAGAGCTTAGGCTATTTCCACTTAAGGTTATTGTCCGATTTAGGGGCGGGTGTTGGTGTAGTGGTTATGAGCGTGGACTTGTAAGTGGGAGGACCCCAGTTCGAGTCCAGCGTATAACTGCTAAATTTTATAATTGTTTAAAAAATGTTAATAGTAAAAAGTAGGTGCTTCCGCCCCCGTCCACGACACCTAATTTGGTAGTTGGACGTTAAGCCCGCCTGAAAAATAGGCATTACTTTTTTTTTTTTTTTTTACTTTACTTTTATTGTCCGATTTATTCGGACTGCGGTGAATCTTAGATGGATTAGATCCGGGTCTGGATTTTTGTTATAGACCCGGCTTTTTGTTGTTTTCTTGGGGTAGCTATATGGGCCCAGTGAGGCTTTGGATAGCGTAGGGTTTCCCTCCCCACAGAAAAATAATAATAATAATAATAATAGTAAAGTATAATAAAAGTAAATAGCCGGCCAGATTGTCCATGATTCTTTTCTACGCAGATGATCTAATGATACTCTGCGATTCAAACAGTGATGTAAGAAAGAAATTAAGTTGCTTATATCAATATTGTGTTGAAAATAAAATTGAAATTAATCTTATAAAATGGATATCATTAAATTTTATAAAGGTAGGCCCAAAAAAAAGAGATTAATTTTTTATTTAATAATTTTGTTTTTGAAATTAAATCAGAATATAATTACTTGGGTATCGTGCTTTATCTAAAGGTAATACAAGCACAGATACGGTTAAACACTTGCGCTAAGGCAAAGTTGTTTGCGTGGAAGCCACGTGAAAAATTATATCAAGCTGTTGCAATCCCCTCTTTACTGTATGAAAGTGAGGTACGGGGGGAGTTTCGGACATTTAGATTGTCTAGAAAAGGTACACTTGAACTACTACAAGAAACTTTTAAAGCTACAAAGGTGTACACCAAATTAATTATCCGTTTAGAAAAAGGTACCCTCTATATCAGCTATTACATTTTAAAACTTGCCTTAAGTTGGTACTCCAGGTTACTTGCCATGGAAGGTCCATAGGTACCCCAGACTTGTCTCGATAGGCTGATTGAGCGTTCGAGTCAAAATACTTGTTGGTATCTTTCTAGTTACATTAAAATAATTGTTTTTTTTTGCAGTTAAAATCAATATTGCATAGACTTGGAGAGACATCAATATTGGAAAGTATGGATCCAGTTATTGCTAATCAACTAATCCCTTTAATATTAAAAAAGTACAAAGAATATTTACAAAAGGAAGACCTACAAAGATTAGCCACTTCAAATTATAGTAGTCATTATTTGCTTGTACGATTTGCTCATATATGATAATTTTTCAGTTACAGAGAAATACCTGTTAGAAAAAATACCTATTAGCTTGTACCAGTCTTTTTGCACAATTTCGTACCTTGGGGTGATATTCTGGGTCCTTAAACTTCGGAAATGTGATATTTAAATTAATTCAAAGTTATCACTTAACGACACTAATATTGTAGAAGACATAAATCATATTTTTACTTCTTGTCCAGTATACAACGCAATACACCAAAAATATATTGACAAGCTATCGTTTGATTTAATTTACAATATTTCACAAAATCATAAACACATTTTGAAAATGACATTTTCATTTTTATCGGAGTGTTTTGAGCTAAGAGAGTCTTCATTATGATTAAGTTTATGATATTAATTTTTAAATTTTCTTAATTTTTATCTTTCTTTTAGTTTAATCCACAATATATTTGTTCATTTCTTAATATTTTATTTTTATTAGTCTATATAAGAATGTTTATTTATTTTCAATATAAGATCATTTCTGTTGATTTCTTATTATTTTTTTATGATTGTATATCATTATTTTTTTGTATCAATCTGGATAATTTGTTTTTCATTTTTAAAGGTAATTATTGTTAACATTGCGCTCAACTCTGTTTGGATAGGACAAAAGCCCTGAAAGGAAATAAAGTTATTTATTATTGTTATTACTATTATTATTAGTTATTATTATTATGTATATATTTTATTATTAATTAGTATATTATTATTATTTTCTTATTATATATTATATTATTATTATTATTATTAATTATTATTATTATTATGATTATTATTATTTAGTATTATTATTATTATTATTATTATTATTTATTATTATTATTATTAATTATTATTATTACATTTTATTATTTTAGTATTAGTTATTATTATTATTAATTATTATTATTATTATTATTATTATTATTATTATTATTATTATTCTTATATTATATTATTATTATTATTATTATGCTTATTATTATATTATTAGTATTATTATTATTATTTATTATTATTATTATTATTATTATTATTTTTTAGTAGATTATTATTATTATTATTATTATTATATTATTATATTATATTTTATTATTATTTTATTATTATATATATTATATTATTATTATATTATTATTAGTATAGTACTATATTATTATTATTATTATTGTTCGTCCTACCGGCCTCTATGCATGTTGGATACAGCGGGCAAATTATATGAGAAGCTCCTCAGAGAAAGACTGGTGTTGGCGGTGCAGGCTGCAGGAGATCTATCCCCGACGCAATATGGCTTCAGGTCTGGACGGTCCACAGTAGACGCGGTCCGAGAAGTCACTGAGACAGTACGTAAGGCGGAGAATCATAATCACCACTCTCATCGGGTGGTACTTTTGGTCACGCTTGACGTGAAGAACGCCTTCAATTCAGTCAAGTGGATAGATATGCTGCGAGCGCTAGAGGAAACTTTTCGAATTCCGAAGTACCTCCTGCGGGTACTATGTGATTATCTGCGGAACCGAACGGTTACTTACCAGACCTCGAGAGGACCAAGAGCATCCGCAGTTACGGCGGGCGCAGCGCAGGGATCGATCCTGGGCCCGGATCTCTGGAATGTGACGTATGACAGCCTGCTTAGACAGGAGATGCCAGATGAGACAATGTTGGTTGGCTACGCAGACGACGTGGCAGCACTTGTTGCCGCCCGCGATGTCGAGAAAGCCCAACTAAAATTGAATAGGGTGATGCGCATCGTCAATGGTTGGATGGTGGAGCACGGACTGTCATTGGCATTGTCCAAAACAGAGATCGTGGTCCTGACAAAAAAGAGGATTCCCACGAGTATACCTTGGCGTATCGGAGAAGAGGTTGTGGCCTCTAGGGGCACTGCCAACTATCTGGGTTTCACGATTGATACTAAGCTGAGCTTCGGTATGCATATTCAGACCGCGGCGGATAAGGCCGCGAAGAGTGTTGCATCCCTGAGCAGGCTGATGGCGAATGTTGGCGGCCCCAGGGCCAGTACACGCCGAGTGCTAATGAGTGTGGCGCACTCGATACTCCTTTACGGAGCTGAGTTATGGGCGGACGCTCTAGATAAGGAGGCATACAGAAAAAGAATGGCTCGAGTACAGCGGCTTGGTGCGCTGAGGATTGCCTCTGCATACCGCACGGTGTCTGAGCCAGCGGTTCTAGTGATAGCCGGAGTGATCCCGATTGCAGTGCTTGCAAGGGAACGTAAGGTACTTTACGAAAGGAAGGCAGAGGGGAGTAAAGAGGTTCTCTCCAGGGAGGAGAGGAATCGACTTTCCGTAGGTGGCAGACTTCTTGGGAGGATGATCAGCGTGGCCGTTGGACCGCTCGGCTGATTAGAGACTTAAAGTCATGGACGAAGAGGCCACATGGGGAAGTGGACTTTTACGTCACACAACTCCTGAGCGGGCATGGCTATTTCAGGGCGTACCTGAAAAAGATGGGAAAGGTAGAGGATGAGGTATGCCTTTATTGCCCCGGCAGTAAAGACGATGCTTCCCACATATTTTTCTCCTGCGGTCGATGGGAACGGCTGAGAGGTGATCTCGAGGCGGTGATTGGGCGACAGTCCCCAGATACCATAGTCGAGGCGATGCTGGCCAGTGAGGCCAACTGGCAGACTGTAGTTAGGTACGCCAGGGACATTCTTCAGCGGAAGAAGCAGGACCTGGATGACTGCCAAGTGAGGTAATATCGAGGGAGATACCCAATGGGTAAAGACAGAGGCCTAGATCTGATGTAGTACTGGTTACCAGTGAATCCAGGCTAGGCCTAGCAGCAGGGGGGTGTTTTAGCCGGTAGTCCGATTTGGGAGTCCGGCACTGCAGGGTCTCTGCATGCGTAAACGCATTTCACCCCTAAGAAAAAAAAAAAAAATATTATTATTATTATTATTATTATTATTATTACCTCTTTTACTATTTCTCATTTCCCTCTTATGAAATGTTCATAATTTCTCTGCCTAGTGTAGACAAATGTTCTCTGCGAGTGCAGGCATTGTTTGCAAAATGTATGTGTATAGCGTTGTGAATAATCTTGTGGTGTATCCTATATATTATCCTCCAAAACTGCGTAAGTAGAGATATGACGGACTCCGTTAGTGATTTTATAATCCTTTTTTTTTCCTGGCTTGGGTGATTTGTTAAAAACTCCCAATTGCTTTATCACTTTTGTCTCCTTGCCTCTTACAACCTCCTGCAATGCAGGGCAGTTGAACAGATGTTGTCCATCCATCATTCCCTCCCGGCACAAAGGGCAGATTGGAGAGTCCTTGATGCCAATCCTATGCTGGTGGACCTGCAGGTAGTCGTGTCCTGTGGGCGTTCTAAACCAAGCTACCGTTTTTACCATACTCAGCGTGAAGGGTAAAGAGTCCGTTACTAGAACTTCTCACAGTCGACCCTCAGCTCGTCTCCCTTGTTCTTGTTCTAATGTGAATTTTGAAGGAAATCTCCACACTTTGCTTTACTGAACTATAGGAGAGAGATGTGTCCATTGAGGCACCTTGTTTTGCCAACCTATTAACCACCTCATTAACCAAACAAGCCACAATGGCTTGGCACCCACTGTAACAGAATACAGACTTCTGTCCTAATTAGACCATCTACCTGCAACCTGTACTCGAAAACTTCAGTGTTATCGTTATTGTCCCAACTACTAACAGCAAGAACAGTCACCTGGGAATCAACCAACATCACAACTATACCACTATATCCATTATGTAGCTGGTTAAGAGTTCTGGCTCGAACCGTTCTTTTGAACTTAGTTCCAGTGCAAACATCAGGAGCTCTGATATTGAGAACCTGCTGCTGCAGACCCCCGCTTACCCATTGCTGTTGGCAGACGAGGTATGAATCACGAGGTTGGGAATCTTTAAACGATGGTCTCCAGTGTCCATTGCCTTTAACTCCCAGCCTGGGGAGGTGTCCTTATCCAACAGGTTGAATCAATCTAGTTTAATTTCTGCCAAATTCTTGCACTTGTATGTAGCACAGGTTTATCGAGCCGAAATCTAAGCCATGACTTGACTGACAGGAGTTCATCTATCTTGAAGTTGCTGTTGAGTTATCAAGCAAGTCCAGTGCTTCACATTGATACTTTAAATCGGCTCCAACAACTTCATTTCCCTGCAAATCTATAAAATCTAATTAATGGTTTTTTTCCATCATTTAGCAAGTGACAAATGAGAAATAGGAACGGTTCCAATTGAATTTTACAATAATCAAAGCATGATTTGGAAATTGTTAGAGTTGATTCAAGATATTATAATTTGAAGATTATTAATATAATTACGGTATTACATAAATACCATCGGATTTAATTACTATAAGGAGACAAATCTTACAACTAAACATTTAGAAAGCTCCGTCAAGCAGATGTTGATAATGTGACGTCAGATGATAATTACGGCATAACTAGCGGTGATCCTTTCCTTCCTCTCGTAAATCTTCTACTACCGTACTGTAACTACAGTGCCAAACCACTAACTACGGATGTAATTATAGTCTAATTAAGGATGTTTAACCACAAATTGTTC
>JAAEAF010006985.1:0-70424 GCA_011037195.1 Triatoma infestans
ATGGTCTCTCCTTTCAAGATTCGATCTCAAGCCTCTCTAACTATCGCTAAAAATGAGAAACTTCATTCTGGAGATGAGATCGTCAGCTGGAATTATGAAAAGGTTGTTGCATGATTATGTTAAATAATTTGTTAGTCGTTTCTTGGCTTAAATGGCTTAAGTAACTATGTGTGCTTTTCTAACATTGATGGTAAATCCCTTATTTACCATTATTTTTGTAATTACAACTCCGGCTGAGGGATAATATCCATGCTGATTAGTACCTTGTGAATAACTTTCTTTTCTTTTTTTTTACTATATTTCAATAAAGTGCTATTATTATTATTATTACAATTACAATTGCCAATCAATTTTTTTTTTAAACATTTTTCCAGAAAAGTATACTTTAGGGATAACCTTAGTTTTCAAGGGATACTGAGGTTTGATCTATGTACTATCTTCTGGATTACAATGTACTATATTCTAAGTACTTCCTGCTTGAAAATTCCATTTTAGAAAAAAATTGTTAATTAGAATGATAATTATTTATTTTATTTATTGCATTAGAAAATTTACACTTTTTCTATGGCATCATCATAGAATCTAATCATCTACAATCACAATTGCAGTAAGAGAAAGTCGTTTGATTGTTTCTTAAACTAGTGTTTCACATTATTATTGCAGTCTTCATCTGTCTTCCAGGAAAAGAAAAAAATCTGGTGTGAAACACTCACAAGACTTTCTCTAAAGACTGTAGCTCAGAAATGGTTGGTTTTATCAATACAATAGTTTCAGTGCGTCAAGTTGGCATCCTTGTACTTATTTCTCATCAGCTGTTCGAGAGTATTTGGTGAATATAACCTCAAATGTATTCAGTTAACAATGGTGACTCTGTCCGAGCATTGCAGCTCGAAAGAATGACGCTCAGTGATTAGATTTTTAGTTGCAGAGGGTATCAAAGGTAGTGAAATCTACGAAAGAATATTGAAAATGTACGGGAATAATTGTTGAACCGTTCTAACGTTTACAGGAAGGTAGAACGGTAGATAGTTACATACTCTCTAGTTTCTCAAACTCTAATATATAACGCTTATTCTTATTATAATTTATTGGATTAATTGCACTAATAATTAGTTTCATTTCTTATTTTTATGTTGTTGAGAGAAACTGGATGTTGATTGAATTTGCCCATGCATAGATCCCATCTTACATACATAAAATTAAGAACAGCACAATAAATAGATAGCTAAAAACTTCAGATCTAAGAAAAAGTTTTATTGAATATTATGGAATTCCTTGGAGAAATTTTTGTGGGTGTTTAACATCAGTTTTATTTGGTTCCATTAGTATTATCGGCCAAATCCAAAATGGCGGACATAAATTAGATCTTAGCCTAATTCTCTTTTGCTTTCTTATTCAACAATGGAATGAAAATTCTGAATTTTTTCTTTATGGCTCACATACATTGTATAAAACAGTAAATAATGTGTTCTCACTGTCCAGTGATGGGCAGTGTTGTCTTTAGCTAGAGAACGCTGCTTGGAGGCCGCTGTGCATTGGAGAAGGCTCCGGGGAGCACATAGAGCTTGGCAGTCACAGGTTCATAACCCCCGACAGAATCGACATCGGAAATCTATAAATAATATGTTAAAAATAACTTTATTTTTTCCATTTTTGTATAAACAATACTTATTGCACAATTTGATAATTTATAAAATACGTAGGAAGGGAAAATTTGTAGAAAAAGTTCTAAACTGGTTTTTTTCAAAGAAATAATTAACCAATCACAGTGTTGAAGAGAAGGTGTGAAATGTGGGTGTATGTTAGGCCAACCAGAAATTTAGAATTATCACGTTGATCACGCCCACATTTGATACCTTCACTTTTGCACTGTGATTGGCTAATTATTTATAACTGATTATTTCTATGTAAAATTTAGTTTAGAATTTTTTCTCGGTAGGTATTTTATAAGTTATCAAATTTTTGTAATAAAGTTTTTTTATAAAAATAAAATGCAAAAAATCAAGTTATTTCTAAAATAATATTTACTCTTTTATAAAATTAATATGAGCAATTAAGAAAAAAACTCAGAATTTTCAATCTATTGTTGACAAAGAAGGCAAAAGGGAATTAGGCAGAAATGGAAGATACAATGTCCGCCACTTTGTATTTGGCCATTTACAGTAGTGGGACAAAAGAAAATTGTTAAATACCCACAAAAAGTCTCAAAGGAATTCATTATTTTCAATTAAAAACTTTTCTTAGACCTGGAGATTGTAGCTATTCATTATATTGTCCTTAATTTTATGTATCTATGTGGCACAGTGCTTGAAGTATTTATTGTAAGAGTAATTCAAAGATGGAAATCTACGCAAGAGTTAATTCCTATATCTAGTTTCTCGCAACAACATAAACAAAGAAATCGAACTAATTATTAGTGCAATTAAACAAATAAATTACAGAAAGTAGAAGCGTTATACATTAGAGTTCGAAAATCTAGAGACATTCTATTTATTCAATTATTGGTGGGAAAAAGAAATAGAATGTGGAAATGTAGATTTAAATTATAAAGTAAAAAACTGGATGGACTTAAAACTATTTTAAGTAATTTTTTAAATGAATTTTCTCAGAAAAAAAGGTTCAAACAAAAGTAATAGGTCTCTGTAATCATAGCTAGTGTAGAAAATTTAAAGAAATCCGTGGTTTATATGAGAAAAATATAGAAAAATGAATAACCTGTTCAGAAAATCGCATTTCCGGTCAACCGATTTTCTTCAAACACGCAATTTCGGCAACATATTTAGTGCTAATTAATATTATTTAGATGATATAGTTGTATATTAAACTGACAGCACTTTAAAGGTAAACATAATGCCACCTCTTCCCCAAAAGTCGCCTTAAACCTGGATAAATTTTCATAGAGAAATGTTTACAATAAAAGTTGTAGATCTTTGTATGCGACTACAAAGTTTAAACAAAATCAACGAAGCCATTTTTGAGAAAACTTGCAAAAAAGAAAATAGTACAATATATTGAAACAGCAGTTGGGGCGGGTGTTGGTTAGGGGTTATTATGAGCATGGACTTGTAAGTGTGAGGACCCCAGTTCGAGTCCAGGGTATAACTGCTAAATTTTATATTTGTTTAAAAAATGTTAATAGTAAAGTAGGTGCTTCCACCCGCGTCCACGACACCTAATTCGGTAGTTGGACGTTAAGCCAGCCTGAAAACAGTAGTCTGGAAAATCTGCCATGCGTAAGCATAATTTTCACGGAAAATGTTTTAGATAAAAGTGATAGGCCTATAAATATGTAAAATGTATTCAAAGTTTCAAGTTTACGTTGTCCATAATTTAAAACAACTTTGAAAGTTGAAATATTGTTCAAAATTGTGTAATTTTCTGCACAAAGATCAATTTGCCGCCTCCTAAAAGAAATAGTTTATTAATTTCGAGTTGCTGTAGTTCTGGATACTTTCAGAGCTATAATAGACATCTGTACAGGAATCTTAAATTTTCAGTCCTCCTGCATTTCATGAAACATATTTCTACTTGTGAATACACAAAAATTGTTGAAATATTATCAAGAAAAAAAAGTAATAATGTACCGATAATTTATTTATTTATTCAACAAATTTATTTAATAAATGAAATAATAAATCCTTCTCATGATTGTTAGAAAAAAAAAATCATTTTCATACATTTAGCATTCGTAAATTACTGGCAGATTTTTTTGTTAGAACAATACCCAGATGCTCGTTGATTTTTACAATATACCTATAATTATTAACTTGTCTGATAAATAATAATTTATCTTGCCTGTACAACAAATTATATCAATTAGTGCACTATTTTATTTCAAATATTGCTTAACATGCGCTCAAAATTTATTACGTAATTCTTCCACATTTCTTACATATCACTAAATTTTTTAATTAAAAAAACAAGTTACGGAAACTTATCTCAATTGCTCTAAAATAAAAGAAAAATCAATTTTCCATCAAAACATTAAGTGCAATTCTGATTTTTATTTGATAATTTATTTTAATTTAAGAAGGATAAATTTTAATTATTTAAATATTTATTCTCTACACTTGAAAATGATGTTGTGAAACCCTCACACAACTTTCTTGTACTACAGTTGATTCAATTATGAAATTGCCTTTTTTTTAAAAAAACTTTCTGAATTCAGTTGTCTTAACGAAGAAAATGCTTTTCAAAGAATGATCCCCGGTTGTGCGTATATTTGAACAGCAAAACTCAGAAAAATAAAATAGCAGAATGTTCAAAATTGGAATTTCGTGTTTATGTATCTGGACACTAGGATTTCGGTCAAACTGATTTAAAGCTAGTTTTCAGTTTTTCACGGTTTTCCATTGATTTTTTTATTAATTGATCTTGGAATATTTACTTCACATTTGAATATCATGTTTATTTTCATTAAACATTTAAAAAAAAAATGAAAGTTTATTTTAGGGGGTTTCTGAAGAAATTTAAAGTTCCTCTTCAAATATAATGTACAGTCGCACATCTACGTCACTGTTTAATATATAGATCATCTAATAAGTAAAACATTCTAGATAATAATTCTCAAATATAATGTGAGAATTGTAATAAGTGTTTTAGACCAGATTTAGTTGGGATAATTTATTTAACTTTCAATTCACTTAAGGATGAACTGTGCCTCTGCCTAGCTCCGTGTACTCTCAACTGGTAAGCTTCTGGGGTCAATTCTACTAGAAGCTGTATTAAAGTTATACCATCGAATTTCAATTTTGGCGGATCTCTACTGTCTTATTTGAAACTTGGAAGTTTATTAATGTTCTAGATGAGAACGAAGGGGCAATGATGGACCCATTGTGGCTTACATAAAACTACCTTATGTAGAAAGAACACTTGCTAAAACAGATAAAATAGAGAACGACATTTTTTAATGTTTAAATTTTCAATAGTTACAAAAGCCATCTATATAATTTTCACTTTTAAAATAGCTTTCATCTTGAATTTATTCAAAGCTCCCGTATACCTTTTAGAGATTATGTTCGACATCTGAGAAGATCTGATCGATGTTGAACATAGGATCTTGAACAAAACTGATAAATGTATAGTTAAAAGAGAGATCTATGTGGTTAAATCGCAAGCAACCACTTTATATATCACTTAATTCGTCACAGGAGGCATCCTACCATAACTACAAACATTATTGCACCGTTAGGAAGTTAAGACCTCTACCCCTAGTAGAGCTAAAGAAGCGTTAAAGAGGGGTAAGCTCAAAAAATTAAAAGGGATGGAGTTTTCTACAGGAGAGATATAGTATTTTCAACTTCAAGAAGGCAACACTCTGCCAGCATAGTCTGTCACACCCCTCCTATTAGCCTATTACGTTATTACTTTCTCTTGACTGACTGTAAAGTCCTTACAGCATCTTATTCTCGTATTAATTACATCAGTGAATCCTGAGTGAAGTTCAGTTTACTAACTATTATCTTTTCACAAAAATCTATTACATCTGTTTTGGATTCTAGAAACGTAAGCTGATCGTAGTTCTCCCCCAAAAACAGAAATCAACATCACACTCTTTAGACTTCATTGAACATTGTGCCAACGGTTTAGTTATGTTTTAAGAGTTATACGTTGCTTTAAAATTGGTGGTAAAGTTGCTTAGTAAGAAGGACAAAACAAGTGGTTTGGAGATAAATGAAGTTATAACTGTCAATTAAAAGTCTCCACATCCTTGAACTGTTCGTATCAAATTTTCTCAAAATAACTCAGTCAGGATAAATTATAAAACTTTGAACCAAAATATTGCAGATTTTAATAGTTTCTATTTATCAAATAAGACTTCTTTTTTTTTTTACTTTATCAAATTATGTAGACATGAGCTCAATACTTTCAAACTAGTCTTATTTTAATTAAACATCATGATAGTAAAGTTCAAGGAAACACACACTTTTAAAAGTGCAATGATTTAAACTTATAGCATACAATTATATCTGTTTGATTTTTTTTGTGATAAATAACCAACCCAATCTAAAACAGTTAACACTTCCATCTATCAAATGTTTGTAAAGTGAAATATGAAATCATCTATTTCTTATTCAACTTATTAAAAATATACACAGTTTCCTATTAAAATGATTTAATATTCATTTTTTAATATTGTTGTAATAGATTTGCCTAACAATAGGATTAATACATAAATTAATTAATAAAAAAAAAAAACGATTGGCTTTCACAAAAGTGTGAAGAAATGTATTAAAGTTAGAAGGAGGTGTATGTAGCAATGATTCTGCCAAGGCTAAAATAACTCGCTGATCTTCCTGTATGTACGGTTCATACGTTCTCCTGTCCCCATGTCTTTCTGGTCAAAGAAATTCCAGTTCAAACTGGATTTATTGAATATATTTATATAATCAAAAGAAATTTTATTATAAAAATTTCGAAAAAGGCACAAAATTGTTAAGTAGGAAATTATTATAATTTGTTTTTTTGAACTGACATTTTACATTCTTGCCTTGAAATGTATAAAGTATGTAAACAACTGTTTAAAGTATCTTTGTCATGCAAATATTACGCAAATCTTAAGCAAAGCATATAAGAAACCTTTTTTTTTTTAAATATAAATATCTAAGTAGTTATTAAACCAGTTTTTTTTATTCTTTATCGCTACAAGATGTTAACGGTAATGTTAATAAGAAATTCTGATTTTTCGTTTTCAGCCTCTTATACTTTGTAAGTTGCTTACTGCTATTTAAATGCTTTCTTATTTCCTGATTATAATAAAAGAAATTTTTCCAATTAAGACGTCCGTTTTGTAAAAAGAAATAACTCTTATAATGAATTAATATTGGAAACCCACAGTGGTTAGCGCACTGGGCTCCCACGCGGAGGACCCGGGTTCGTGTCCAGCTGTAATGCCCTTAGATTTTTTTTTTTTCCTAGGAGCCCTTACAGCTTCCTGTCCGGTGATAGACAATGTTGTCTATAACGAGAGAACACTGTCCGGACGCTGGCAGTACACTGAGAAGGCTCCGGACGCCAATGACCATAAATGTTGACGCGCCTTAAATTAAAAAAAAAAAATAATGGAAACCAATAGCCAGTAAATTTGACATAGAAAAGCTAACTTAATAGTTATATTAGCAACCGCATCAAGGGCGCCAGTACTGCTCTCAAGCAAACGTCAACTACGCATTATACCCTTTGTCACGCCCTCAACAGTGGTGTATTGGGAAATGGGCTTCAACTAAGAATTTTTTTAATTCATATTTTAAGAGATGCTAAATTTTGTGGAAACTCTTAACATTGTACAAGTGGTTGAGCTAATAAATTTAATTTATAAATCACAGTAAAAGTAAAAAAATACATTTATTCGTAATACTGATTGTAAGTACTCTCCCCCTTATAAATACATTCATTTATTAAAACATAATTATGCCATTCTCACAACGCCTATATACAGAATGATGGAATACTGTTTATTCCTTGCACCTTATTATATTTTTTAACCTGATTCCCGAATCGACAAACTGTTGAGCATAAATGGGATGTATTTAACATATGAAGCACTTGATCTAATAGAAATTAAATAACACTCAAATTATTTGGTTAACCAATAGGATTTAATAGAAAACAGGATATTAATTAAAGAAACTCATTTATAAACTAGTACTACTGAACAAAATTATAATTTACTAGCAATTAATTTTTAAGAAACTTCAAGACAAAGTATCATATAATTTCATCGAATTAGTAAAAACCTTAATTTAAATTAAATATAAATCATGTTGTTGTTAATAACTAAAAAAGAAAACATTATATAATGACTAATTCTTCATCTATGATTATATAAAACAAACTCTCCCATCAGTAAGAAATTACTTAAGTAATTTGAGAGTTTAAATATCCATGTAGTAAAAATAAATAAATAAAACAAAAATTTTCCCATCAACTCCTTTATTATTGTTGTGCTTTTGCTGTCAGCAACAGAGCAAACAAACATTAGGTAAAAACTAAACAACGGATGTGAATGAAGAAGAAAACTTAACCTTGACAGCTAACTTCCGTTCTTATCCTTCGACCTCATAGATCTCCTTCAAGATTTTTATCTAGTTTTTTTTTAACGTCATAATATCATATATATGTATTTCTATTATTATTTCATTCATGTATTACTCATTACAAAGAAACAATAAGAATGTTAAGTTTAAAAAAAGAAAGAAATAAATTCTTCTTTTTTAACAAAAACAGCTGATCCAATAAAACAAAATGAATGAAACAAAAAAAAGACTAAAAACTTTTGAATTGAAAAAAACAAAAAGCAAAAAATAGACAGCGCCGACTAGACTGACGAACGAACTCTTTACAATTCCCGATGACTCATTACTATATTACACAGTTATGATAGCTCTCCACCACTTCCACTCATTAATATGTATTATTTCATTCAACTCCGAGCCGTGTTTTATCCTCCTTCTTATTTATTTTATTCCATACGATTAAATGTCTAACTTGCAAACAACCGTTTCATTCTATGCATACTAATGTTCATAAGTTCCAATCATGTGGTTATTTATTATTTAATATTTATTGCTTATTTCTATTATTTTTACGTATGAAAAGTTTCCCCATATTACTAATAATATTTTTACTGATTTATCTCATATTCTTTAGCATCTTTTTGATCATTGGCAATATTTGTGTAGTAAGTCGAGATCTCATCTGCGGCTCAGTCGAATGGGAAAGAATTCCATACGAAATTAGGTAGATCACTTATCGAATTTACATACATACATTACTTAAGGCAAATTGAAGCCCGACACCTGTCCGATGATTAAAAAATTAAGCAAGCGAAAAATTCCTTTTCTAAAACTCCATAACCCCTCCCTACTTCGTCGAGAAGACATCTCATGCGCTGCATTCTATGAGGATAAAGCTTCGCTGTTTGCCTCTTACCTATCCACTGTTTTCACTCCTTACTCTGACATATTTGATATCTAATTCCAAGAATCTATCCTAGAAGTTCTGAACTTCCCCTTTCTTTCCACCCTTCATCAGATGTTTATGCCATAAAACTTCTCTCCCCAAAGAAAACTTCCGGATTTGACCTCAACCAACCCCAACCATCCTTCGTAAAAAAAAAAAAAAAAAAACCTACCAGTGGTCTTCCTCACTTCCATATCTAACGCGATTGTCCGAACCACTTATTTCGCTACTCTATTGAAGATCTCCATCAATCGTCGTCCGATTCTAAATCCCCGAAAAAACCTCAACTCAACACCTTCCCTCATCCTACCGTTCCACATTAGCTTACTCTCTATCCTAGCAAAAATACTTGAAAAACTTATCCTTAAACATATCCTAAGTTTACAATGTTATTCCAGACCATCAGATTGGATTTACATGTACACCATTCTACCATACAACAAACTCACCGAGTTGTAGACACTATTGCATTCTCCCTTGGGAAGGAGTGCTGTTCGTGGGTTAAATCTGTGTTAAGTTTTTCAGCTTAAGGCTACTAATAATAAAAATTTATGTTTGTTTACAAAAATATGGGAAAACTCAAAGCTGTTAAAAAGACAAATAGTTCTAGAGATTCCATATGAAAACAATAAGAAAAGTATCGTCTACTTGTTTATATTTTAGCATAAAGAAAGCAAAACCTATTTAGAAGATAACAGTGACAAAAGTTTAAATTCTTTCTTTTTTTTTTGACATGTTACTTTTTTAATTGCTTGGTTTCTTCTTTCAAAATACAAAATTTAATATATTTTCTACAAAAAAAAATTGTTCCTTTTCCGTTTCTTTACTTCTCGTACAGCATAAAAAAAAAGAAGGTACTATAATAGAAACTATGGACATCATATAGATTTTTCAAAATTTAATTTTCATTTATCTTTTGAAACTTCATAAATGCGAAAATGATTTATTCTTCCAGAAATCGGACAGTGAGTGAAGTCAGCTTTTAGAAACTGAATTTCTACCGGAAATACATGTTTTGAGATATGGTGAACACGAAAATCTGGTTTTTAGAAAATGGGTATGTGATATACGGAACAGAGAGAATATCTTAGAAAAAGTTTAGATATCACCAAAAGATCTGCCAAAATCGGCAGTTATATTTCATATATTTAATAATAAAAACCACGAATAAAAGTTTCTTTAATGACAAGTCAATAAAGCATTCACGCAATCTAAGCATTCACACAGTAAAAAAAAAAAAAAAATATATATATATATAAAACATTAGACACACATACACATCCATTATTCTGCAATGCATAAAGTTTCACAGCTTCTCACGAAGTAAAAAAAAATAAAAAATAAAAAAAAAAAAATAGGATGTAAGTTTGTATTAAATCTGTGTTGAAACTGACCATGGAAAATCCCAACGTGTTTTATTACACAAACAAACAGAAGAGAATAGATCTAAGATCTTTAAAGATATAACTTTGCTATTATCGTATTTTTCACAAGATGCGATCTCAAGTATTATTTATTATTTGCTTAGTTACTTAGAAAATGTTTCTTTGGTTATAGAAAATTGCCAAATGTTTATATGTGAGTATTAAACATATATTTTCTTAGATCTTTGACTTGTTAATAAAAACATAAAATCTTGTTCCTGCACCCGATTGTTAATGGTCCTTTTTATACTAATTAAATTATAAAAGAATCTGATTGGAATTTGATATTAGTGAAAAACAATATTATTGATATTTTAACAATACAGTGGAAAACGTTTAACACGAAACTGGGGGGACACTTTTTTGCAGTATCTTTTTCAGCATAAAATTGTCCGCAAATATTGTTCGATATCAACCATATTCATTTCGCCATTAGAATGCGCATCCTAAATAACTGCGCATACTTTTCATGATGTACCGCATTTCTTGTTGCGGTGATTCACCGATTTCTACACACAATTCACTCACCGACTTCAACACGAAGAAAAAAAAATGTATGAAATTACATAGTACTTTGTCGGGACCGCATATTATTTCGTGTTAACCAATTTTTCATGTTTACCATTTTCGTGTTAACGTTTTTCACTGTATTCATTGTTACCTTCTGATGCCAAAAACAATTTAAAATAATATATTTATAGCTATCTGCACCCAGAACTGAAGGGGAGACGTTATTGGATAAAAATAATTTTATCACTTTTCGTTATCAGTCTTCCTCAATAACATCTACCTACTCAGCCCAAAGTTAGGCTAGTCTTCCCCCATCTCCTTACTTCCATTATCCCCAGATCTTACTGCATATTATCCAACCTAGGATACTCGGTCTTCCTTTCGACCTTCCGGATGTCTAGCAAACAGCTTCTTGGCGTTTCATCCCTATCTTATCCTCTCATCCTCTCCAATTGTCCTAACTATTTGAGCTTTCCTTCCTTTATAGCTACAACCACATCTTGGTACTTAAACAGATCTCGAAATACTTGGTTAGTCCTTATCCTCCAATTTTCACATCTTCTACTGGTACATATAACCCTTCTAAAAATGTTTCTTTTCCATATGTTGAGAAGGCGTGTTCAGCATCTTTCGTTAACGACTATTTCCCTGCCGTACATTATTACAACAGATCTCTTCAACATTTTATAAATTAGCTAATTATTTTCGACACTTTAGAAAGCTCCCTGAAGCGGAGAGTCGTTTGTAGCGCCAGTTATAATTCTGGTATTTAATCACTTACAATAGTGAAAACAAAAAGAATACTAAATCAATCTGAAATGATGAATGTATACTTTATTTAAAAGCAATTCGCAACCATTTCGGCCGATAATTAGCTAATTATAGAAGGAAATAGTCTTGTCTTCCTTTATCTTAATCCGAGGTCTTATCAGGTATTAATTTTACTTTATCACTTTGAAGTATACCTAACTTATGGCATTAAACATATTTTTAATTAAATGCCCTCTTTTATATAATTTTAATTAATCGAGATTTATAATATGAAACTGACAAATTGTGTTGAAACTGCTTAGACGATTTAAACAAAAAAACAAAAAAAAATATTCATGTAGTTCACTTATATAAAAAACTATAAAAGTAAACATTATTGGTTTGAATCTATTATATATGCAATTATGTTAATTTATTATTGTTTAACAATACAGGGAATACCCAAATTTGTAAATGTTTCAAGGTGAGCGATCTAAATAGGATTATACAAACCAGATTAATCTAGATATTTATAGGTAAAAACAAAAACAAATTTAAACGAATAAAGATTTATAATTTTATTACAAATTTTCCAATAATGAATTATAGTTAGTTTTTGTTTTTTTATAATTATAATGGGAGGTATGAATAAAATCTAACAAATGCTTTTACTACCTCTTTTTTAAGCATGTTCTGGAACAAGTATGCATAAAATAATCTAGCACTTACTTAACTTACCAGTATTTACTTACTAGCAAGCATTTTCTTAATTTTCCAGCAAATGTTGAATTATACATGAATAAAACCAAGCATGTGCTAGTAAAGTTTAAGCATTTGCTTAAAATTTACCAAGCCAAGTCTCAGTAGCTTGAAGTTTGTTCTGTGACGAGTCAGTGTTGCCTTCTATTTGATTTAATGGCGCAAATTGTGAATATCCGATGCCGGAAACTCTATAAACCTAGACGGCATTGTGACGTACGTGCATATAAACATTTTTACAGATTTAATGAAGAAAATGTTGAATTAATTTCGAACACTTTCTTGGACGAAAGTGACGAGACACGTTGTGGTGCGTTATCATCAAAGGAACGAATGCAGATATTTCTTCGCTTTGTTGGTGATCCGGGTTTCCAAGTTGGGATAGGAAAAGATGCGGGAGTGCATCAAAGTACTGTAAGTAGAACCATTGATTTCGTCAGTCAGAAAATTTTTCAAAAAGCACATCAGTGGATAAAATTTCCGTCACGGCCACAAGAAATCACAATAGCTACAGACGAATGGCAGCAACGCTTTAACTTTCCTTGTGTGATCGGTGCTCTTGACTGTACACATGTACCAATTTTGAAGCCTCGTCTACACGGCGATGAATATATAAACAGAAAAAATTTCGCTTCTATAAATGTACAAGCAACCTGTAATTCAAACGAATTTTTTACAAGTGTTGATGCTAGCTGGCCTGGTTCTATACATGACAGTCGCATATTTAAGAATTCACGTGTGAATGAAAGATTGCGAGAACACGCGGGAGCTGTAATACTGTTGGGTATTTCAGGCTACGGGCTTGTACCTTGGCTGTTAACTCCCTACAGAAGCCCTCAAAAACTGGAAGAAGAAAATTACAACCGTGTGCATGCTCAAAATAGGGTAATTATTGAAAGATGTTTCGGTCAGCTGAAAAGACGTTTCCCTCTGCTAGCAAACACAGTAAGAATCTCGTTAGAGAAAATTTCACGCATTATTGTCTGTTGCTTAGTACTGCATAACATCGCTAAGCATTTAAGAGATGAGGACAATTTTGATAATGCTTATACGGAAAATGGCGATGAAGGTGCTGGTGGTGGGGATGAACAAGAATATGGCAATGATGACATGAGAAGACGTGGTGCACAGAGAAGAAATGAAATCGCTAATATTTTGTTTCAAGCGTAGCCATAAATGATACCTAACAGTAAAATACATGACTTCAATTTAACAGATATTAATAAGTTTAAGCCAATATTTGTATTTTTCATGTAAATTGTACATTACAATATATCTGACATAGTAGAGCCTGAATATGCACTTCACAAGACCAAAACAAACTGTAAACACTAGAACACAACGGTTTCAGATAAACCTAACCTCTTACCGGCAACCAGCATGCATTGCGAGACCAACAAATGCTAGTTAGGATATTCTAAGAAGTCAGCATATGCTGGAAAAACTTCTAGCACGTTCTAGTAAGTACAAGCAAAAGGTTATTCATATCAATTTAAGCAAATGCTATTACTTGCTATTATTTGCTGATATCATTTGCTTTTACTTATTGCTTGTACTTATAGTATGTTCTATATTTTTATGCATACGTCCCATAATATTCTGGACTATTCAAAATCTTTTTTTTGTTGGGGGGGGGGGATGTTAGAAATGTAAGTAATACAAAGTGATAGGTATTTATGTGTTTAAACAGAATGCTAACTTTAAAGAAAATCATTGGAGCCGTTTTGGAGAAAACCGCAAAAAACTGAAAGATCCATTCAGTAAAGTTGCACTATGGTTGGATGAATTAATGTCCGAAACCTTTCTGTCTGATGCAGTGGTAGACACTAGACGGAATATCAAGTGTGAGCATTCTGCGATTTTTCATTTTTGAGATATTCTGATTACACACACACACAAACATACGATGCAACGTAAAATTTTGCGTGAAACTGGGGAAAACTTTCACAGAAACCTTTTAAACATTTGAAACAAGCTTGACGGAGATAATGCTCTAGGTTGTACGCAATGTTACGAATGGTTTTTATGATTTAAAAATGGTCGTAAGACAATTAAAGATGATTTTCGACTTTAACTGATGCCTCCCACGTTAAGAAAATCAACGATCTTGCATGCAAAGCCCCGATTGACTGTCAGTGAAATTGCAGTAGAGGTTAGCATCTCGTTTGGGTTATGCCATGAAATTATGTCTGAAAAATTGAAGATGTATCGAGTTTCAGCAACATTTATTTCTCATTTTATGGCCGAAGAACAGAAAGGAAATCGAGTGGACGTTTGTCGGCAACTTCTTGAACAAGTCAATGACGATGAAACATTCATGAGAAGGAACATAACGAGAGATGAAAGCTGGGTTTACTGTAGGACATTGAGACAAAAGTTCAATCACCACAGTGGATTGGCAGAGGATCTCAATCTTCCCAAAGCCCAATAAAGCTCATCAGTCTCGATCCAATTTTAAAGTGATGCTCACTGTTTGTTTGTTTGTTTGTTTTTTTGACATTAATGAAATTGTATATTTTGAATTCTTGCCTCAAGGTAAAACAGTGAACAGTGGTGTACTATAAGGTATGTGTATTACATTGGTTACTTGAAAAAATTCTCAAAAAGATATCAGAGTTGTGGCAATACAACTCGTGCTTCTTGTACCATGACCATGTGCCCACACATTCAGAATTGCCAATTCGTCACTTTTGTGCCAAATATCAGATGACTGCCCTCTCTCTGAGACTCCTTACTCGCCGGACCGGTCTCCATGTGATTATTCCATATTTCCGAAATTAAAGTTAATACTGAAAAGACGCCGTTTCAAGACTATTAAAGCTATTAAAGAATAATCGGCGCAGTCCCTAAAAGACATTTCAAGTTAAGCTATCCGAATGCTTTCCGAATTGGAAACACCGCTGGAAAAAATGTGTGAATAGAAGAGGGGAATATTTTGAAGGAGACAACGACCAATAATCTGTGAAATTAATAATGAAGTTTTAAAAAAAAAGTTCGGTCATTTTCTGAACAGACCTCTTTGGTAAAAACTTTTTTACTTTCTCTTATTCCTAGTAAGAGAAAGCATTGCAATCATGCCAGATTTTCGAAATTGAGTTTTCACCGGAAATACATGTTTTGGGGTCCTTCACGCGCCTCTTACGACATCCTGGCCGGGGGCAGGGTCACGACCTAAAGACAAAAGATACAGGACTCAAACATAAAATGTTGGCTTGCTGCAGAACTTTGGTATCCCAATTTGTAATTATTAATTTGTGGAATATTTTTTTTATTTCACAAAGTCCATCCACGGACTTTCGAGAGTCCGTCAATCACTTGGCGGAAACCTGGACATCCGCAAAACACAGTTCTGAAAGTAATACCCCGATTGAATTAACCAACAACTAGTCATATATTCAAGTATCTCTCCTGTTATGAATTCTTCTAATCCACATGACAACTTAAAATAATGGAAGAACTTATTAGTATAGACTTTTTCAGCATTTTTGAAAATGTACTTTACTAACGCTTCAATTTCAAAGTAAAGTATTCAATCATTTACAAGAATAAAGCTTAATTCTATAGTAGTTATTGAATTATTTGTTCAATATTCATATAAATACTTTGAGAAATATAGTTATTTTATAAACTTTATTGAAGATGAAAAAGAAAAGTGTTTTCTTTAAAAGTGGCGTATTTTATGCAGACGAGATTATGCAAAATGATATTCTTGCCTAATGGAAGTTTCTATGGTATAATCGCCTAATTTTTTCCATCATTATCATTTAAAATTCAAAGTAGAAGTTTAACAGATATCATTTGCCTAAAAAAGTCATTAAATAAGCACTACTGCAAAATTATGTACATGTTTATAATTTATAAATACAGAGTGTTTATATAATATCTATTCAGTGTTAATTTTTAAACCATTAATACTATTCACAACTGCTTATTGAATAATTTACATAGTTGAATTATTAATTAATAGGAAATAACTGAGAATTATTGATGAAAGTTGCAAAGCTTTCATTAAGGGAATAGATTAAGGGAACATGGAGCGGTAATTCAAATAAGAGATGAAAAAATAAATTTCCTCTCGTCGGTTTTACTGTAATATTTTATCTTATTTGTAGAATATGTTTCAAATAATATAAAGACATAAAAATATATCCTACTGTAGGGCTTTAGCTATCATTAAGCAATATCATTGCGAATAATTAATAAAGTAAAAAGCAAAAATTAACTCTTTACCCTTGCAAATAGAAAATTCTATTTAGTTTCAGGTATTTAAGGCTTTCGAAGCCTAAGTTTTTTTGCGGAAATGAGAAGAACCACTGAGTTCTGGATAAAGAGATGATCAACTGAGGTTTGAAAAATTTAAAGTTCGCAATAAAAGCATTGCTGCTTAATCACATCCTTTAAAGGACAATACTTATGGTATAAAAGAAGTGCCCGCAAGGGATGCAGTTATTTGGGGAGTAGCGACCCCACGGATTACAACAGCTCTGTACTCCATGTACTTCGTCAGAACAGTACACAATACACTTAAAGTATATAAACTCTACACTTTATGGACTAGAACAAACACAGTACACAAACTAGTGTCTCCATCCCTAGTTGACTGGCGTAAGCCATGGGAGAAGCAAGGTATCAGCTCAGTGGAAAGCGCGCTGGACTAGCAACGCGGAGGTGCCGGGTTCGAATCCAGCTTGCAGCCCTTAGATTTTCTCTTCCTAGGAGGAGCCCTCTACAGCTCACTGTCCGGTTATGGGCAGTGTTGTCTGTAGCTAGAGAACACTGCTTGGATGCCGGCAGTGCACTGAGAAGGCCCCGGCGGGGCACGTAGATCTTTCTAGGGGTTGTAATCGACTACAACAATGTATCATAAGAAGTGCTCATCTCAAATCCAGCTAGGGTTTATAATTGAACATATTACTTTCAACATATAAATTTCAACAAATTCACACTACACATTAGTTGTGTACAAGTTACTTGGGTTCAGAAATTCATCAAGAGTGATTATCGTATGAGACGGTGATACCTAGTTTTAGTTGACTGCAACATTTTGTTTAAAGTTTGCAGAAACATTATTTTCTTGCCTCAAAACGTGTATTTTTGATGAAAAAATCAACTTCGATAATGATGATATCGCAAAACTCCTCTTACGTATATCACTACGAGAAAGTGAACGGAAACAATGTTTTATTCGACTTATACCAGATTTAATTTGATTGATAAGTGGTTTAATATAATGAAATAAGTTTGTAATAGAAGTGTAGTAATTTTATTCGGCTATGTATTTATTTCTTGTGTAAACTGTTTCTATAGGAGGTGTTAGGTACATGAATTGCTTAAATTATGACTTTTAAATGATAAGCTGTAAGTATACATTGTTTTTAATTTACTAACTTTACGTTTGCATTTTTAAAAAATTTACTAACCAAAAAGATTAAGTGTGCTGCCAAAAATCACTACATTATTAATTTTAGTTTTAAAAAAAACTTGAACAAATAAAAATATTCAATTTTCGTTATATTCACTGGAAGGAATCCAAGATATCTTTAAAGGACAGAGCGGAAATGCCTTGGTTTCACAATGTAATGCTCGTAACATTCCAGTTAGTAACAATATTCAACAAGTTTCTTTGAATGATAATAATTTCTATTTTTAAGGTTCTAGTTATTGAAAATAATCGCACTATATGACAGTGGTTGAAAACTTTCGTCTACTTACCATAATGACAATTTTTAAATGTAAATTTAGGAAAGTTTGGCAACTAATTACGATATTAATTTTGTGTTATTATTTTTAGATCAATAGTTACGTTGACCTCTTAGACTACCCGCTGACATACTGCGGGTACACATTATTATTTCTATTGTAAAAATCTCCATCTTCTCACAATAATTAAATATTTTTTTATTTTTATTTAACGCCTGTTTTCTGTTTTAAATATATAATATATATAGATATATATTATATATTATATACACATTTTTAATATTTTTGTTGTATTTTATTATTGGTGCCCAAACCGTGAAGGCATTTTTTATGCAGCTCAATAATAATTGTTAATTCACAAAAATCCCTTATTCAAATAATTATAGAGTCCTTTCAAATTAACTTAATTCGAACTATTCATTATCTATTTTTAATATTGTGTTTGCATAATCTATGTTCTACATCAGAAGAACTTTAATTTAATACTTTCTTCTGTCACTCATATTTTAGGAATTCATGAAATAAATTAATATTTGGATTGACAAGTCAAAACTACACGCACTGACTACAACAAAAAATCCCTAGCAATAAACGTTTAACTATCAATAGAATAAAAGAGGAAGACCAGAAGTTTTACAAAAATTAAAAACATTGTAATCCTTTGCTCTCAACTAATTTCATTTTCGATTATTAAATCATCTATATAAATCTATAATCTATAATAAATCATATATCCCCATCATGAAGAACAGTATTAGCATGAGGTACAGTCAACTTCGTGCCATTATATTTTCACTTTATTTTAGGTTTGAATGCGAATGTTGATGTGGAATTTGGCATGCAAAGTGATTAATATCACTTTTATATAATTTTGAAATTTTATTAAATTCCATCAAGCAGTCTTCGAAGTGTAAGCGTGGAGAACATTTGCTTAATGATTGGGATTGAATCATTGAGTTTTATTTTTTGGAAGACAAGTAGCGAGAAGTACACAAAATACAAGAATAAACTAATGACACTAGCGTGGATAACTAATCACATTTTTATTATCAGCATTTTTATTACGTCTACATTCACATCTTCCAATCATTTGTTTTTTATTTAATCATCTGGATAGACAGTAATGACTTTGAAACAGAATGGAGTGATTTTTGGGGAGAGTGCTCAGTAGTGAGCGATTTAATGCTGTAGAGGGGTTCCTAGCCAGCTGAATCATTTCCGTTCTTGTATTTGCAGGTGTGTAGTGAGATTATAAAATTATTATAGGGGTAGTACTTCTGAGGCGGCCAAATGTTTTGTGGATGGGTAGTAGTATTATAGTTTTGCCTTATCCACTTCCTTATCTGATTGGGTACTATACTATTCAATTAAAAATTACATTTCCCTCTGATTAGTAGTGTACTTGCTATTCAATTAAAAATTACATTTCCCTCCGAAAAGAAAACCAAATTATGTCATCACATTGAATTATTATGAATAATTGGATAATTATTGAATTAATTTCTTTAAATATTGGGAAGAACTAGAAACTTTCAAATTTAACAAATGATGATTTGTTATAAGCACTGAGGGCTCCTAATGATATGGAACAAGAAACAATTGTTAATTTCTCAATCACATTCTAGGAATAGAATCATTTACATCTGATATTGATGGAATTGTTAAGATTAAAATTTTTAAAAAATAAGGAATTCAACATAGTATAAAGCAATGTTTTTAAAACAATGTTAAAGCAACATTTAAAAAAACAACAACTTGATTTTAAACATATTATCAAAAATTATACAAAATTGAAAGGCACGATGTTTTCTGTAAATAGAGTTTATTCTGTCGCTGTTAGAGAAAGATGAAAGATGCTTCATGCGTTTAAAAGAAGTATTATTCATAAAGATAGGAATAAAATAGTGCTGATTAGAGTTGATACTTTGATTATGGAGAAGAAGTTCTGAAGAGAATGAAGAAGGATTCTGAATTCTGAAGAAGGGAGAAGAGGCAAGTAGAGAAAAGAGGAACTTCGTTTGAGAGGAAGAGTTTTAGTAAATTAAAATTACCGGTCGTTAATAAAAAGTCTATATATATATATACACCTACGATAATAATATTTAGTTTCTGCGGCAGCATCTCTAGAGAATCTCATTTGAATGGGTTCATAACTGAATCCACGACTTATCTTTCTTTGTTTACTTCTTAGTTTGAAATAGGTAAGGAAATACCTAAGGAGGCACTTAATCAAGGATCTAGTCATTTATTACCGAATACAGATAGATGTCAGTCTTCCACCTGATATAAGAAAACCCATTCTCTAGTAAAAGGAAGGCCAGTAAAAGGAAGAAAAAGATAGCTAAAAATGGAGTGAAAAATGTATATCTATGTGAAAAAACTTCATATCGTTCTGACCAATTAGAAACCGGTAGAAGCAAGAGTAAACTTTTCATGTAAACGTGACGGCACATCAAATGGCTTCAACAAGGAAAAGCAAGTGACTTCTTCATCTTTGACACGGTAATGTCTCCAATTTTTCAGATGGTATTCTCCATGTTTTTCATATTTTATATGTCCATATATTTGTGTGAGACTCCGAGACATATTGCTTTCCGGGCCTTGAGAGCTGAGTATTTCGCTCCTGTACAGTCCATCATATTGTACGGTTTGGCAGACTGGGGTGGTGCTTTTAGGGCCACACTAAATCCTCCAATTAAATTTCAGAAACTATTTTATGAACCATCTTTTTAAAAAAAAGGAATTTATCATACTAAACCACTTTATACATGACTGGAACGTACTTGACCTTAAGCATCTATACGTGACATCGGATATCCTTCAAGTAGTGAAATAAGGAAGGATTGGACCAGTAGAGCACTTCTTTGGCAATAGATCAAAGCAGGATTTTGTGACTCCGGTACCTTTTTCAAACACTGCTTTAATACACAGTTCTTACAGTATTTGGGAAGACCGGTTTTTTAACGCTCTGCCAAAAGAACGTAGTAAATTAAAATGCACTCAAAGGAATATTAAAGTGTATCTAACCAGATATCTGACGACAACTATTGACTTTGATTTCGATTGTTGTCTCGGTGATTAGGACTAGGAGGGGAAGTATTCTAGTGTTGCAGAATGAATAAGAACCGTGAATGTAGAAAATATTTATTCACATTTTTGTTGAAATATATATTATATAAATTGCATACTTTAACAAGAAAAAATAAAAAATATAAAAAATGGTTTTGAAATAATTTGTTTTATGTTTTGTAAATAAAAGCTTTTGTAATTGTGCGAGCGTGTACATACAGTGTGTATGCCTATATTAATATGTAATAAAACATACTGTTATGGGCTGAGAGGGGCTCCACTTCCATGCACGGGAATCTGTCCCACAGGGAAGCAATAATTTCCAGTTACATTTTTCGTTTCTTATTATAAGGATTTTTGTATTTTTTGTGTTTACTTTATGTAATTGTATTTATTGGATTGGAAGTAATAATAATAATAAAAAAATTATTTTTTTGTAATAATTTTTTTATTTAAAACTTGTGTCTCCTCTGTCACTGTCACCTAGTACCATTTTTTTGTTGTCAATTTAAGATTTTCACACGATTGGGAAGGAGCCACGTGTCTTTTCTATCAAGGTTCATTGCTCCATTAGCTTTCAAGGTGTAACGTCCCTGAAGAGGCTCATTGCAATATGGGCAAAAAGACTGGTTTCTTGCTAATGACTGAAGCGGTTCCAATCTGTAAACTCAAGTGTTTTACATCGATTATATTTGTTTAATTGTAAATTACTTTTATAATATTCAATGTAATACATTCATTTAATTATTAATATTATTATTATTTTTTTTTCAAGAAGATGATGTAATTTGTGTTTTACTTTATTTTTATTTTCTAATTGAGGTAATGCTATATTATTTTTATGTGAATAATACTATTCCCATTTGTTTCAAATAAATCTATAAATTAATCACTTGTTAATTATAAATTATAAATAAATTTGTAAATAAATAAATAATATAAATTCATACGAACCCTTTTCTAATCCCACTATAAAGCTATAGCAGAACACATGTTCCAATCAATCCTCCAATTTTCGAAGATGGGCCAAATGCCGTGGGCCCTACAACCTACTGGGTGATTAATGATCTAGCTGGATGAATACATTATTTGTGGTATTAATGCTCCTTTGTAAATGAGCACTTAGCTTATTAACTTGTTGCGCTGTAATATTGCAATGGTAAATAATCATTATAAATTATATATATACAGATATGGTATGTGTGTGTGAGTGCGTGTTACTACTCAGTTTGCTTATTTTTCTTTTGAGAAACGGTTCTGCTTGATCATATAATGGGGGCTCTTAAATGAGGATCAAACGAAGGGCATTATCATTTTTACAATTTATTAGTTAAGATTATTTATTATGGAAGCTGTACGTAAAGCTGTGAACTAAGTGAATAGGAAAAGTAAGATCCCAACAGTACGTGAAAATAGTGGTTAGCTTATATGAGGATAAAGTAGGTGAAACGAAGGATGATCCATTATTTCTGAGAGCTGCCGCAACCCAATCACAGCTTTACTCACTCACATCTAAGAAGACATTGGATCAGTATTACTTCTGTTTGAGACAGGTTGTTTACAAATCCATGGCTTTCTAAATATGGTGCCAAAGAGATGTGTGAGAATGATGTGAAAAATATCAAAGTGTTGTAGAAAATAATCCAAACATTATTAATTTATATTTGCAAGTTTTTTCTGCATTCACCAAGAACTGAGTGTCTTAGGTGAGTATTTCCATATAAATAATTTCCATTAGGCAAGAAAATATTTGGTGCTAGAATCTGAATTAATCTCAGGATTAATTAATTTCAGGATTAATCTCAGGATTATAAGATTTTTTTTTGGAATCGAGCAAAGGCTACGAGTTTATTATTTATTATTGGATACGAGTTTATATTATATATATTAAGGTGGAACTTAGAAAGTTCAGGTTTCTTATTCTACACTAGCGCAGTTCCAACAGAAGCTTACAACTGCATTTAGGACCTTTTGTACTCTCCGTCCACCATAACTCTCGCAAGAGCCCTTGTACATTAACGTCTTAATTTTTTCGATCGATATTCCTTATTTCAAATTTGGCCCAGAGATGCGTCAAATTTAAAAAATATTGGTATAAATTTTATAACCCCAGAGAATTTAACTCAGATCGCTCTAAGTAGGGGTTTTTTTTCATCGAAAGACAGGCAACAACAGCCAACAGTAGGATACAAAAATAATTGCCTACTCATTAAAGGAAAGGAGAGAAAAACCGATGCTTTACCAAATAAAAAGAATAATTACTTTTTTCTGCCATCTTGAAATAATTTGAATATTAGTCTAGTAAAAATCAGTGAATAAACTTAAATAGTATTAAATTCGAGAGTGATTAAAAAAGTTTCAATCTCTAGAGATTCAAAGTAATCATTGCGTTGCTAGTTTCAATAATACAAATTTTAAAATTCATTTAAAATTTAACTTCATTTAAAAATGAAATATGAGGAAATATTGTATATTATATTTTTACTATATTGTTGTTGTTGTTATGGTTGGTTCCGCAGATATTGGAAAAAGTATGTTTATATTATTTGCATATGCAATGAGTGTCAATATGGTTATGAGTGTCGCACAGCATGTCTGTGTGAGTATCAGTTAATTTTGTGAATGATTATAAAATTTAATTGTTTTGCATTATATTTATTGGTGATTCCTATTTGTAAAAGGTCATAACAAAACACTTTCCAAAATAATGTATAAACTGATTTTACTCTGTACAAGTCTCTGTGTTATCACACAGCTTATCGAGACATCTTAGTGATGGGCAGACGCCCGAAACCGGTCGATGACCACAAAATGAAGCAGGCGATCATGGAAAATATCTCTGATGCTTTTGACCTATCTTATCTAGATTTAAAATTTCTTCATTATATAATGTATTTACTTATAACTCCTACTTGTTATAACATTCTTTTAAAATTGTTATAATTGTTACAGAATAATAATACATTATTTAACATATATATCACTTTGTCTTATTGCTATGTAAGAGGATCGCTTAAAATTTCCGATATCGAGATTTCACCAAAAATTTAGTTTGTGAGCACCCTGAAACCGAAAAGGAAGATTTTTTAGAAAATGGTTTCTGTGTGTGTGTATCTGTGTGGCAGCAGAAGTCAAAACACGAAAGGCAATTCTGGTGAGGTTTGCCATTCGGCTTTCCTTGTAGGAGCCTTTTCATTATATTATTGAATGTTATCATCTATAAATATTAATAAGAATTAATTGTGTTCCGAAATTACGAATGTGAAGAAAATAGGTTGAACAAAAATGTGCGACTTTACTCAACAGTCTTTTCAGTTTTCTACAATTTTCTTGGTAAAGATATCAATAAGTTTCCTTGAAGATGGTATACAAACTATATATACTACAAAATTACTTACTACTTCTGTATGAAACATGTTTTCGAATAAGTAAATTTGAGGTGGATTCTGGCGGAACTTGAAGGTTTGTGCTTCTTTCAAGTGTCGATAATAATTTAGGTTTTACCTAGTTTTACATAAAACATTGAGTCCACTTAAAATGTGTAATAACAGTTCCAAATTTGAAGTATGTTTGTTAGTAATAACTATGTAAATTGCAGCAAGAAAAAGTGGTGTCTCACACAAGATTTTTTTTTTTTTTTTACTTTACTTATTGCGATCGTACCAAATTTTCGAAATTGAGTTTTAATCGGAAAGTCAATATTTTGACGTCCCCTTAATCCGAAAAAGTGGTCTATATATATATGTGTGTGTGTGTGTTGTGTGAGTGTGTGTTTTGTAAAGACAGCATAACCATAAAACCAAAAATTACAGAAAGATGAAACTTTATAATTCGTTTAGGGCTACCAGGGGACGCGTCAAAATAAGCTGTTTGCCAAAAATCGGTCGACCAGAAGTATCACCTTTCGATTTTTACTTTAAATTTGTTATATCATCTCAATTAAATGAATTAAAACTTTTTTTTTTGGATAATTTCAATAAATTATACGATTTTCTCGTGTATATAATAATAATAATAATAATAATAATAATAAAAACTTAATATGTGAAGAAAATTCTGAGTTTGAGAACATCACTTTACCGGAAGAGTGAGGTTTGTATTATTTTCCAGGATGCATATTTTTACATATTCTGTATTAATCTAAATACTCGTACTTGGACATAAAATTTATAGCTTCCCTTTTCTGCATTTAGGGATACAAATAAGCGTAATGTTATCTTAGGTTTTTTTTTTTTTAAGTTTCACTTGTGAAATATAATTGGTGTGAATGTATTGCAGTAGTTGTAGTTTGTAGTAGTTTGTATAGCATTAACGGTTTTGTAAAGGGCTTGTGTGTATGTTTGAGATAAAGGTAGAAGTATTAAGAAATAACAGTGAGATAGTTAATAATAAATATATTATTCTTTAATTGAATTTAAATACATTACAATATCACAATTATTATGTTTATAAAACCAATTATTTATCTAGATTAAATGCAAAGCTTTATGTTTTAACTTATGACTGCCACGATGTTTACTGGTACAAGTGTTCTGGTTCCGTGTCTGTTTCAGACTGTCCTTGTTTGAAAGCAGAATGCAGACTCTTTTGAAAAAATGCCTTCTCTTTTTAGTTTAAATCCTCTCCTTTGAGAACAGCAAAAGACAATGCTAACCATGTTCATGAACTCTCTGTTGTAACGGTAATCTTCTACCTGTATGCACGCTTTTTGCCAGCAAATGTTAGAATTTCTTCTCAAATAAAATAGATATAATTTCTATAATTCTGGCATCCCTCACACCTGTTAGAACAAATTATACTTTACAGGGAACGGTTTATAAATGACTGGGCCACAAATAGAATTGTTAATAAAAAATATCTATTGTTAAATGCACAATACTTATCTCTTGTTGCAGTTAATACAATTATAAAATTGAGAAATTTTCTTGAAATTGGAAATATTTGCTCGGTTGCTCTAACATAAGTTTCGGGGTGGTGAGTTATATATTGGTTAGCACTGGCAGGTAGGTAAAAACTGATTGTGTTTACACTCTAATACACAATGCAGCGCCAAAACATTTATCTGTGCAATTAATATTCAAAGCTTGAAGAAAATCATTTCCAAGATAATTGCAAATATCTTAGAAGTTTATTCTGTAATGATGCACTTATAGAAAAACGATTTCCATTAAATTTAGCAATGCTACTAAAGTCCATCGACTTTGTACTGAATTGGAACTAAAGAGAAATGATTCCCCCTCCCCCAGTACCTCATAAGAAAATCAGTTTTCCAGGGAAAATGTTTCTAATAAAAGTGAATTTATCTGTTTACATAGAACACGAAGTTTAAAGAAAATCTTTGGAGCCATCTGCGAGAAAATCGCAGGAAGCTAAAGAATTGTTTTCCAGTTGATGGATTTTTTTTAAAAACCTGAGTCGGATGAGTGATGTACCTAAACGGAATATCAAGTTTGACCACTCTGCGATTTGTACTTTCTCTTACTCCTAGTAAGAGGAAGTACTTATTCTAACCGTGTCAGATTTTCAATATCGAACTTTCTCCGGAAATATCCATGTTAAAGATGTTTTGTGACCATGGTCTGTATGAATGTTTTTTTTTCCAAAAGTAACCCCGGAGCTTTAACGTTCCGTAAGACACTGTTCACTGCCTCAGCCCTGACAGGACAGCCGTAAGTAAGACACGGCAGTACTGCTCCATCATGAATTGCCTTCATTGCTTCGCAATTAAGACCACAGTATACTCTGGCTATTTTGGTTAATACATTAGTAAGTTGCAGTGCACGGCTTCCAGTTGTAATGTTTATAAAAAAAAACTCCTAAAAATTTGAGTTTACAGACAGGCGATTTTTTTTGGCTATTTATGTAAACCTGGGGTTGGTTCATGGATATTTCTTTTCCTAGAGATGTCTGAAATTTTACTTTTATTTTATTTCTTTTTTTATTTAATTCTGTTATAATACATAAGTATGTTCGTACAGAGGAGTTGGCCTTTATTTCCAACTAAAAGTATTATATATAATTAATGAAATCTTATACAAAAAAAAGATGTTATAAACTGCAAAAATATAATACATTAACTTCTTTTAAAAAGGAACTGAATAATTCTGTATTTTATTATAATAGTTATTTCATTTTATTTTATTTTTTATTTATAAATAAAGAGCTAAATCCATATCATGCCTCAAGTTACTTTTATTTGCATTGAACAATATCTTGCAATCTGTGGACCATTTGGCAATTTCAAATAAAGAGTCATTAGCCTCTGTGTGTGTGTGTGTGTGTATGTATGTATGTACAGGGTGATCCATATGTCTTGTTACCCCCACTTTTTTTATTATTTTATAATATAATGCAATACAATCATATAAATAATGTGGTACTATGGTTTCAACTATGTTTACGCATCCAGAAGGTCAGTATGACCACCATTATTTTCGTGGCACAAAATGATGCGGCGCCATGACCTATGTGATATTTTACGCAGCGTAGCTCTGTCGATTCCACCAAAGGCAGCCCTAACAGCGTCCTTCAATTGTTCAGTTGTTTGGTATCGTTTTTTTGATACCTTCTCCTTAATAATACCCCAGAGAGCGTTGTCACAAGACGAGAGATCAGGGCTTCTGGGAGGCCAATTCACAGGCGCCGGAAGATGTACCGATCCGCGTCCTATCCACTTATCGGGAAACACTTCATTTAAATATTCCCTGACAGTGATGGCATAGTGAGGCGGTGCCCCATCCTGTTGAAACCAGGAACGGGGTAACAAGACATATGGACCACCCTGTATGTATGTATGTATGTATGTATGTATGTATGTATGTATATATGTATGTATGTATGTGAACAGCATAGCTCAAAAACGAAAAACCGCAGAACGTTCAAACTTGATATTCAGTTTGAGTATCATCATGGGATCTGAGAGTACGTTATCTGTCAAAATTCCTCAACCGGAAGTACCAATTTACTGAATTTTTTTTTTCCCCCGCTTTTTTGCAATTTTCTCAAAAATTGCTCCAATGATTTTCTTTAAACTATTTATATTAATTACCCAAGCAAGCATCTAAAATTTTTATTTGAAACATTTCTCCGAGAAATTCCATTTAAGGGCACTTTTGAAGGAGGGTGGGACTAGGTTGTCCTTTAATGTGCTATTTTACTTTATGGCACAATACTATAATCTAAATAATATGAATTAGCATTAAATATGTTGTTGAAGTTCCAAGTTTGAAGAAAATCAGAAGACTGAAAGGGCGTTTTTAACTGAAAAGTATTTTTCAACGTTCTGCTATTTTCTCTAAAACGGCTTCAACAATTTTCTTTAAACTAAGTAAGTAAACTACACGTATAAAGAGCTACAACTTCTGTTTTAAACGTTTCTCCGGAAAAACTCATTTAAGCGGGCTTTTGGAGGAGAGGTAGGGTTATGATTGCCTCTAAATTGCTATCTAAGTTGATTATATAATACCATCCAGACAAAATTATTTGGAATTAAATAGATAGCCAAAATTCCGTGTTTCAAGAAAATCAGTAAACCGAAAGTGTGTTTCTACTAAACAGTTTTTTTTTTCAGTTTTTGTGATTTTCTCCGATAAAAACACCGATGAATTTAATTAAATTTGGTACACCATAACTATACAGTTTGTCAATTACAATTTTAAAAACTGGAATAAGAGAAAGTTGTGTGAGTGTTTCACACTAGATTATTTGTTTTGTTTTTAAGATATTTTTCACTCAATACACACATATAACAAACCATTTGCTAATAATATTTTATTTATATTTAGAGGACCTCAAAACATGTGTTTTCTGTGAAAGATCTATTTCGAAAATTTGACTCGATTGCATTACTTCATCTTGCCAACATTAAAAGAAGAAACAATTGAAATAGAAAAAATAGTAAAGCTATGAAACAATTTATTTGAAAGTTGAAGACTATAGAATTAACTAAATGGGCTCAAGTACTCTTAAATTACGGAATAGTGGTCCAAATTAATTAAGACTCATTGACCAGCTGAAAGTAAATTAGAAAATAGCACAGCTGGAATGAGAATGTCGTATAGAACGAATTCAAATAGTAATAAAGTTGGGTAGTAGGGGAATGATGTACTGGAAAAGGAAGGGGAGAAGATTGTTGGCTTTGCTGCCGATTATAATGAAGTCGAAAATTTTAACAGAATTGTAGTAACACTTAGTATACAGAAACATATCAAGCAAGCTAGCTTACATTTAATCCTGCGATTAGTAAATTAGGACAAGACCTCGTAATTCATCTTATGCTCTGAAAATGTCTAGTAAACAATACTACCTTCACTATGTAAACGAGAAATCTGCACAATATACCATTTTGGTTTGTATACAGTGAATACCAATAGGATTGTAAAGTGTTATTGTTTTCTGCTGAAGTAGTTGTTCATGCTTATTGATATATTAATGTTATTAATGTGGCTTCTAACGTTGATTCATGTGGCTCTGTTCTTGTTCTAGTTCTCTTTAAGGAACTACATTGTATGTTTATACAAATACTAAATACATTTAAGGCAGCTAAGGTGACATTCTCAATGATTTCCACAACTCCATACAATGGCAGCTAAGGTTTGAAAAAAGTAAAAATTAAAAACAATTAAATATTTAAATATTGTAAAAAATGAATGAAGAAAGAAATATATACAAAATAAAATAACAAAATATATTAGGACAGGGATTATGTGAAATTAGGAGGCTGTGTACTAAGTCATATATAACCAGTTAATCCTTTCGTGTTCAATTTTATAAATTACATTATAATATTTTAATCCCTTCAAAAAACAAAACAAAACAATAACATAACTTTCTTTTATATAACTGTTAATTATTACAATTATAATTAAAAAATTTGGTTCAAACACATATACATAGACCATTTGCTAAAAACATTTTCTCCTAACCAGGGTACATCAAAACATGTATTTCAGGGGGAAAATACAATTTCGAAAACTTGACAAGATCGCGGGAAGTACCGCGTAAGGCTAAGGAAGGCTCTGCATCTTCTCTCTTGGAGCCTGAGCCCTTTTGCGGTGTCAGCTACCAGCTACTTTTGGAGGAACTTAAAAAATAGTGGAGGTGGCGGAAAGAGTTCGACTCGGGAACACTCTCCCGGGATTGAAGCCTGTCAGAGGAGGTTATAATCAGGAAAGGTCGGAGGCCTGCATTAGTCTGAGTAAAAATAAGATCCGTATTTCGCAGGATCTTGGGAAACTTGGCCTAGAAGGAGATGGGCCTGCAGATTCTGTGGGGAAATGGAGGAAACTGCAATACATCACCTCATGAACTGCGATGCTATCTTCCAAAGAAGATTTAACAGCCTTGATTGTTACCAGGGGGGGGAAGGGAAAATGCCCTCCGTGCTGTGGATGAGCAAGCTCACCTATGGTACCAGAGGGGCACCATATACCACTAAATAAAAACAAAACAAAAAAAAACTCTTAATATCAATAAGAGAAATTTAGTAGCCTTACCGGATTTTCTTCAAGCTCGTTATACCAGCAATTCTTAATTTATCTTAACACAGAACTGAGCATAGCTTTGAAATGGCAATTTAGAGAAAAGCTAAACGTTATCCTCCCCCCCATGTGAATTTTTCAAAAATTTGTTTATCTGTTTATGTTTCGATTTTCCTTGTTTAAGGAAAATTGTTTGAGCCATTTTTAAATAAAATAAGTTGCATTTGCGGTTTATGGATTTTGGCCATAATTTTCATTTAGAAACAGTGGTGATACTTTTAAATGGAATAACAAGTCTGAGCTTCTTGCGATATTAATAATTTTTGAGGTATTTGTTCACATACTGACAACCACCCAAACACACACACATATGCACATGCAGATTCAGAACATTCACAAAAATAATTGTTTTCGCTCTAAGGGGACCAAAAAACGTGTCTTTCCAGGGAAATCGTTTTTAATCATGTTGTAATCTGAGACCGATCACAATGCTTTCTCTTCTGCAGTAAGAGAAAGTTAAAAAAAAAAAATTTCATTACACTTCGAAATATTTAGGTTACCTTAAAAAAAATGTCAGTGTTAAAATATAAATATAAATATGGATTATATGGGACTTACATTATAATTGTTCATTTTTTGGGAATTATCCGAATGCTTTTACATTTGTAAACAAGGGCTTCTAGCATTCCTAAACGAACTGAAAATCAGTATAGAAATAAGCCTTAAACCATGGATCTCCCAGCATGATTAAATAAATATTGATAGAAAAATATTGCAAATAAATGTAATAATTTTCAGTCTCAACGTTCTCAACCTATACATTCCTTTTCTACCCAAAAGAGCTTCTGAAGAAGTGCACTGAAATTAGTTGCTGTGTTCTGTTGTAGTAGTGGTAGTAGTAGCTTGTGGCGTGAGCGGTTTAGTAAAGGGCTTGTGTGTATGTTCAAAGAGAAGAGAAGTAATAAGAAATAATCAAGAGATCATACTGTTTTTAAAATAGATATATTCTATTCACTAAGTGAATTTAAGTACTTTACAATATCACAGTAATATGCTTATTAGTATACTGAAAATTAGTTAGTTAAACTCTTATGTTTTAACTTATAACTGGCACTGATACTAAGATAGCGATTCTTCTCAAGTGTTCTGATTGAATGTCTAGTTCAGACTGTTCTGAAAGAATGCCTTCTGATAGTTAGTTCAAATCTTTTCAAATAATGCTGGTATGTCTGGAGGGAGTGTATTGTCTTATCCTAACTGTTACTTGTCCCTTTGTCTCTTCAGTAGCATTGACCTAAATTAGTACCTGGCTCTTTCCCCTTCACTGATATAACTATTTGAACTAGCTAAAATAACCAAATTAATTCACTAAACTATTTCCATAATTCTTATTTTCTTTCATTTCTTTTATTATTTCTTTCTCCAACTACAGCACCAATGATACCCGAAACGTGGAACAATAAAGAATTCTTTCTTTGTTTAAGATACTCCTCTGGCCATTGCCGTATAAATATCTCATTGTAATTTTAACGTCTGAAGATTGGAAAAACCATTTTATTGATTAAAATTTTCACAGTTGCTTTAGATAGATATCTTTTCAAAATTTTACTTTAATGCTTTAATTAAATTATTACCAGAAATCTTGCGGAATTTAATTAATTCTATGTTACGTTTAACCATTAATAATGTAAGTATAACATAACGTAATGTCTAAAATTTACACGTAAAAAGCGAGATTCTCCTTTTATATTGTCTAGTGCAGGGGCCTCTCACCCAATTGCTGTAAAGGCCCAGTAAATTAAATATACATCAAACGCGGCCCATGTTCAATTTTTTCCGTTAACTAAAACATAAAACATCAGCTCAAAAATAGTAACATCAGCATTTAAATTTTAAATTTTTAACAATTTTTGTTTTATAAAAATGTAAAAAAAAATAATTTTAGAATATAAAAGTTCAATTACATTTTAAGAAAATTATTAAAATACATAATTTGGCTGACAAAAGTAAACTTTTTTTTTTTTTTAAAGTGTTAGCGTAGATTCTCAGAGCTTGCTAGCTAAAATTTGTTGGGTTAGTTAATTTTGGGTGTTAATCAGTGTAGGGTATCTGGAGAGAGACTCTTGCGTAAAGCTAAAAGTCATCTGTTTTGAAAAGTTACCAATTTTTACTGTTTTCAACCTCACAGTATGTTAGAAACATTGTTTTTTTTTTTTTTGTTTTTTTTAAAGAAAATAAGTCAATATTCAATGCGGGCCGAATACAAAGCCTTGCAGTTCATATCTGGCCCGCAGACCGCAAGAAGATTTATTGCGAACGATTTGAATTTTCACCAAAAACTCTTGCTCCAAGTACGGAAAGGGTTTCAGCTAATGATTTGTGTGTATGTCTGTGGTAATATAAAAATTTCCATATCAAAAATTCGGAAGCTCAAAATAATAATATTACTTTAATATATGGTTGGTTCAATGTTAATAATATTGCAGTAATATTGTAAAGCTAATATTAATATTAGATTGGGTCAATACATTAATAATTATTAATGTAATACTATGTATTATTATTACATGTTGCTGTGAATTCCGGCATGAATATTCGAATAAAATGTGTAGATTGTTTGCGAGTTTTTGATTTTTTTTTTTTGCGATTTTGCGATGTGGTAGATTGACTGTGAAAAATTACTTATATTTCAAACTTTAAAATCCTGGAAAATTGATTTTAGATATTTTCTTTAATTATTAGCTATAATTAATAATTATTAGTAATTAATTAATAATTGATAATTTATATAATTGATAATTAGTAGATAATTAGTAGCGGAAGTCATGGCGTAGGAAAAAACAAATATCTTTCATTATAATCAATGTTTCCCACCCATATAACCTTAAGACTAATAAATTTAATAAACATACCAAGTTTCAAGAAAATAATTTTAACTGGAACTGTTAACTGGAAAGCGTATATTTGTTTCATAACAGGTTCTTTTCTTAAAAGGAACAAATCGCAGCTTATAGAAATTTAACAAAATTAAAAAAATGTCGTAATATTTAGATGATGGAAGTTCTATGGAAAGAGAAAAAAATACGTGTTTTTTTATTATTTAATTATGTAAATTATTATTGTATTATAAAATAAAAAAACAAAACAAAACAATTTAATGCAATAAATTTTAATTAATGTCGTACAAAAATGTTTAATTAATTAAGGATTTCCAATATTGTTTTATTTGTATATAATATCACTGTTGTTTGATTTCAATTATTCTGTTTGTTTTAGGCGTCTTCGTCAGACGTAAATCAGGTGACACTTACACAAGTAAATTATAACAGCAGTGGAAGTTATAGATGTGAAGTTTCTACAGAGGGACCGAACTTCGATACTGCTTTAAAGGCGGGCAATATGACGGTCTTAGGTAATATTGTTCAAATAGCTAATAACTTTTCCTTTATCAAAGTGTTATGCAACTATCGATTTCTCTAAATGAGGAACATCCTACTAATTTTGCGTACTATATTATTACTATTTAGTACTTGTAAGGTGTAAGTTAATTTAGATTACCAATTAAATAAAATCTTACCAATTATTTTTGAAAGTACTTAGATTGTACTCATTATAATATTTAAGTGTTTATATATTACATGCTTGTTAATTTAAACAGAAAAAAATTAATCATGGTTAAAAAGAAAACTAAAAAAAAAAAAAACGGTTGTATGCTGCAGTCAGGAACAGAAATGTCTGTAAAGGAACGCCGCTAAAACCCTTTCAAACAGGGGTCATTATACGGCCAGTGTACAGAAGCCACCTGGCCGGTATTCCCTTCCGGAATATTATGAAATTGATCACATTCTCCAGAATCCTAATTTTGAAATCAATTAGCTATTTCCTGCAAAATAGATTTCTAGAGATGGGCTTAGCTCAGTGATAACACGCAGGACTGGCTCACGATTTTCCTCGATTCGGGTCCAGCAGTGCTGCCCTTAGATTTTTCATCTTAGGAGCCCCTGCAGCTCACTGTGCGGTGATGGGCAGTGTTATCTGTAATGAGAGAATACTCCCAAAGACTGGCAGTGCACAGAGTGGCTCCATGGCTCCAATGACTATAGATATTAACACGCCTAAAATAGAAATAAAAATAAAAAATATATTTGTTCCTAATTGGAAGCTAGTTTGCAAAATTTGGCTTATTCACTTGGACTTCAAGCTTCTGCAGTCATTAATGCAAAGCAATCTCTTGTGTTTTTTTTGGAATTGGGATAAAAGGATTCCTACGAGGATTCGTATGAGTTTCATCGTTCGTACTTAAGTGTCAAAATTCCTCAACCAGAACTACGTTAAATTAGATGGATTATTATTATCATTATTACTTTTTTTTTTTTTTTTTTAGGTTTTTTGCAATTTTCTCTAAAACGGCTCACCATTTTACTTTAAATTATTTATATACCTATATTCACATAGGTCTGTGACTTTTATTTCAAATATTTTTGCTGGAAAATTTATATAAGAAGATTTTTGTGATGGAGCGCAGGGGGTTATGGTTTTTCTTTAAAGTTGCTATTTTGCTTTATTATAAAATTCTATCACCTATATAGTATTAATTAGAATTAAATGTTATTTATAACGTTATTATAAATGTGATGTCATAATTCTTGTTTTTAAGAAAATTGGTAGGCTGGAAGAACGTTGTTACTGAAGTTATTTTCCTTTTAATAAGTTATAACAAATTTTGTACAATACAAAGCATTTAAAAGCACAATAATTACTTTAATGTGGTATATATAAAAGTGTGGTATTAAAAATTAACTCTTGTATATATGTATATCACATGTATTTAATAATGGGGCAATTCTTGTTTGCAAAGTTTAATATGTATTTATAAAGCAAAAATAAATGTTACTCTGTTTAATATAACTTCGTATTTAGTTTGCTTTTATATTATTATCAAATATTGGTTTGCGGTTTTATAGGAGGACTGAGTGTAGCAAGTAGATCGATGGGGTGTGCACTGGTCTTATATCGCGAGATCTTTCTCCACCGCTATGGCCAGCGTTCATTTCCCATTTAATTAAAATACAGATGATGATGTGTTTGGATTTGTGTATGTGTGCACATAAGGCGTATTTGTGTGTGAGTATGATAATACCAAAATAGTTTACCTTTGGGTTAACCAGTTTCTACAGCATACATTTATGCATACCTTTGATGATTTTTATTACTGTGTGAATGTTGAGGATTTTCAGTGTTGGTAAGATTGCTTCCAGCTACTTCATAGTACATTCATACACGAAATATCATGCAGAATGTATGATTAGTAAGAAATTTCATAAGAATTAGTCCACTAATCTAATACTTAATTAGTCCAGTTTCAGAATAATAGTAAATTAGCTCACATTATAAGTTGGTCTCGTTCAAATGGTACAAGAAAAATTTTCAGCTAATAATTAATAGTTTGGTTTAGGTGATGATGCCTGAAACTCGATTACAATTGGTTTCTGCTTTTGATATGTATATTATTGTTATTATTATTATTATTATTATTATTATTATTATTATTATTATTATTATTATTATTATTTTTAACCTGAGTAATATACTGGATATGATGTAGTAATAATGTACGGGGTGATTCCAAGCACATTATTATTCATTGTTCGTTCAAGTATTTCCGGACAATATGACACGTGTTTAACATGATTGCTTTCTGGAGGACCATATAAATATTTCGGTCCAATTCCAGAGCGGCTATACTTTCGTGCAATTCGTAGGGCCCTATCCCAGTTGCCGAGAGGACTATGGGTATTACTCGGATAGCCTCCACTTCCCACAGTCTCTTTATTTCGGACCCAAGCTCTGCATACTTCCGCTTTTTTTTCGCCGTTATTTGTAGGTGGTTGTTGGTATTCGGAACTGTAATGTCCACCAAAGTTACTGCCTTCCTCTTCTTGTCATAAAGCAGAATATCGGGTCGGTTGTGATGTACTGTTCTGTCAGTGAGTACTGTCCGGTTGTAGTACAGTCTCCAACTGTTGGACTCCAGTACAGATTCAGGGTCATACTTGTAGTATGGCACCTTTCCTCAATCCAACCTGTCTTGAGAGTGTATTATTATTTTTATAGTGTCCTGAGAGTATTATGATTATGATTATGATTATGATTATTATTATTATTATTATTATTACTTTTAATTTAAGGCGCGTCAACATCTATGGTCATTGTCGCCCGGAGCCGTGTTCTCTCGTTACAGACACACCGACCATCACCGGACAGTGAGCTGTAGATGCTCCTAGGAAGAAAAAATCTAAGGGTAGCACAGCTGGGCTCGAACCCGGGTCTTCCGCGTGGGAGTCCAGTACGCTAACCACTTAACTATTCCCTTCCCTTATTATTATTATTAATATTATTATTATTATTATTACATGTCAGAGATATTTTCCGTGAACGCCGGCTTGTCTTTGTGGTCATCGACTGGTTTCGGGCGTTCGCCCATCATCGGGATGTTTTTTTTTCAAAATAGTGTAATACACAGACTTTCCCAGAGCAAACTTAGTTGATACACTGGTTTTAAAATTATTTGTGTTATAGAACCTAACTAGGAAGGGGTTCGTTGATACCTAGGTGGGTAAACACATATTGTTTTTTGCTTTTTAAGAGTACATTGCTACTTATAAAAATGGAAACAGATGTAAACATACATTACTTTTTTGAAGGAGATTTACTTTGATAATTAATTATCCTTAATATCTTACTATTTTATTTTTTAATTATTGTTCTTTGAGTGTAGAACAATGCGAAAGACCACTGTGTCAGCTAAGGACTAATGTGGAATAATTAAATACAAGAAATGATAAAATACGAGCTGAATGATTGTAAGACAGAATAAATAATTAAATATGTTGTTGAACAATAAATTAATCTATATACGTATGTTATTTGATAATCACGTATTATAAATTCCACATTTTATCTTTCATAATTCATATACACCATTCACGCACGCATATAAACTTAAATATGGGTTCTTTAAAGGCTTAAATATAACAAGTCTAAACGAGCTTATGTACAAATTTGTATAAATATGTCATTGAAAAATTATATATAATAAGTATGCTATCCGGCCTTAACGTAGCTACATCCACAATTAACCTTTTGTATTTTACATTCTCAACTTGCAATCAATTATTCACATATTATGTACAAACTTACAAGCTGTTTGATTCGTATGTACAGACTTAAAAACTTGTTTGATTGAGGTGTGGAAAGATGGTTTTGTATTGTGGCTGATAAGCGAATTTTGTCTTTCGTTTATTAACTTTTGCGTCTTGTGTTTATCTATTTCAAATTGTTCTAGTATGTCTAGTCGTCATCCTTTCTTGCCTGGATGTATTAGTTTTATGTGGTGGTGATGTCGTCGGGTTTTTGTTTGTGTATTTTTTTTTGTTTAGGTGGTTGGAGTGATTTGAGTCAGTTTTGTTATACTTGTAGAATCTGATGTTTTCGGCAAATCGTTTCCTGATTTTTCTGCTTGTCTGGCCATCGTAAATGTCGCTATAGAAGGAGCATTTCAGTTCATTAACCCCGCTACTGCCTCATATATCAGTAGTCCTCAGTAGTGTGCAGATTTTGTTGCCTTATTTATTGTTAGTTCTGAAAGATGCCCAGTTTCTTAGAAATGTTTGGGTTTGTACGTGTAGTTTCCGACGTAGGTGAATAGGGCAAATATGTTTGTTGTTTCGTTGTCATTCCTATTTCGGTGGCGTGTTTTGTTTTTTAGAAGTTTATTAATGATATTCGCAGTGTACCCAATTTTTTTAGCTAAGTTGTAGATTGTTTTTAATTCTTGTTTTAGCTTATGTTTCATTATGTCTAGTGTGTCTGTGACAGGAATAGAGGTGTATAGGTTGGTAATATCGAGGGGTATTAAACGAGAAGTTGGTGTGAGTCTTATATTTTTTGTTAGTTGTATTAGGTGTTGTGTATCTCTTAAAGTGAAGCTATCATTCAGTTTAACTTTGTCTTTTATTATTTTAGCTAGATGCTGTGTCAGTGTTGTCGTGTACTTTATGACGGGTCAGATAGAGATGTTAGTTTTGTGTATTTTTGGAAGTGCGTTTAGAATGGGTGCTGTAGGATTCATGCATGTGTATTTGAATGTTTACTGGGGTGGAATAATTAGTTTTGCTGTTTTTGTACGTTGTTGGAATTGTTTCGTAGTTTCTTTTTTGAGTTGTGTTTATGTGTTATTGTTTATAAATTCTCCTGTTTTGTTTACATAGTCATTGTGTGTAATGATTACAGTACTGTTTCCTTTATCGGCTTTTGTGATTATGAGATTATTGTTTTCAAGTATTTTTGTATTCTACCCGCAGTTCTTTCTTCTTGCCTATCTGTGTTTCTGTGCTAATGTTGCGTTTGTATGTTTTTTATTATGTCTGCGGCAATGTGGCGAGCGTGTTCCTGTTCGATGCGTGGCAATAAAGTTATTGCAGAGGTTATTGTGAGGTGAGAGTAATTCAGTGTCAACGGAAAGTTGTTCGATGTTTTAGTGTGGTTTGTGTCTTTGAGATAATATTTTAATCTTTTGTTTAAAAGTCTCAGTTAGTTTGAATGTAACGATTGTGTGGTTTCTAATTCTTGAGTAAAGTGTGTTTTTCTGGTGTCTTGCAGATTGCTCCTACTGAGACTCTCCGCTCTAGAAGCAAGCCTTCCCTGCCTCTGGATATTTTCCCAGTTCCCACCTATTTGTACATCAGGGCCATGGTCACCCTTACTCAAAATGTACAGAGGGATTAACCCCACCTCCGGTTCCGTTCCTCTAAGGGGCCCTCGGCTGTCGAATTTAAAATTACCAAGCTCCACGGAGACTCCCCCTTTTGGAACACTTTGAAGAAACGACACAGTTACCTCGGCGGCCAAGGCCCACAATACCCGGTAACCCCTGCGTACTCTATACTACCCGATTGACCAGAGCTGGGTTAGTCTCTGGCCGCCTGTTCAGCGGAGTTCGCAACCAAATTTGGTGTTTGACTGCAAGGTACGCTGAGGGAACTTGGTTCCAGCGAGAACCTCCGTCCTCAACCACCAGGACCTTCTTCAAGACACAAGTATACACAAAAGGCAAACATTTGGGTGGCAACACCTAGTGCCACTGGCGTGTAAGAAGATATTAGTCTAAGTGACTATGTTAAGGCGTGTAGGGGTAAGTGATGCAGCCACAGATGCCCCGCAGCAAGGGATTCAAGCCACACATAAATTATGGCAACCCGAACACAATAGAAAAGTACTCACCACTCACACTTCAGGTGGGACAGCGCTGCATTTGTTAGTCTGTAGTTGTAGTGAGATACGTGGAAGCGCTAAGTTCCAAAATAACCCGAAGGCTACCCTCTTTAGCCTTCCACAAAAGTGGAGCGCAGATGTTTCCAGAGCCGTGACGAAAACGCGCAGGTTCCGCGCGGGTTGAATGAGGTTCCGCGACCTGAGAATATCTGTCTCTGGATACATAAGGAAAAGTTTCACCCTATGTGAGTAACAATACTACCTCAAACCATTTGGCTCCGTTTAAACTATAACTAAAGGCAGTTTAATAAAATTAGTACATAATCTTGTTGATCTTTTCTTGCAATTCAGAAAATAGATTTATAATAATTGAAATCTAATTTTGTAAAACATTATGAACTTTATTGAAAAACTAAACTCACGTTACAAAACTCAATTTTGTATGTACCCTTGAAAATATTTAATAATTTGTTTGCGTTTACTTTTTAAGTGCTAAAATATAGGTATATATATATATATATTAAAGCCTCTCAAAAACAGAAAGCTGAAACTTGATATTTCTTTTCGCTAGTGTACTAAATATTTATAACAACACTAACGAGTTTCATTAAACTTTGTATACTTACTATATACTGGATAGAACTATTAATTTTATTTTATCTATGTTTTGCTCTCGTTGTGAATCGATGTAGGCAAAGTTTAACTTTGTTTATGTTTCTGTTTATACTAGCTATTTATTTTATTCTATTAAATTTTAATTTAAGTGATTTTCTATTTATTCAGAAGTTTTCCTCAATTTATTTTTATTTTTATTAAGTTAACAAGGTTTATTTTTTAAATTAATTCTGGAATAAATATTTTGTTTTCTATTGTATTATAAAGATATAGTTTAGTTTATCACTTAAAATATGCAAGCTTTGGATGATAATCGAAAAATACCGAATAAAACTTCTAAGTAACGAGGATATTTCAGAAAATACAACGAATAAAAGAGAAATGTAATTGGGCTGATAGAGGAAATATGAGACAGTATATAACTTTGTATGCTTTTAAAGTTAATGGACTATTTTTGGCTTAATGCGGAAGTTTCGAAAATAAAGATGGTATCAGAAGATTAAACCGATAACAATTGGAAAATCAATTAATATAACTAGCCCTTTAAATAAGTAAAATTGAGATTATTAAAGAAAATATGGTGTAATGGGTAAAATTTTCAAACAGAGCTGGTGCTCTGATGAATTTGTTCTTAGTCCGTTAAAAAAAAAAAAAAATAAAAATATGTTGAAGAAACAGTGTATTATCAGGGTTGTGGAAATAAGTACAACAAATTATAAAATGTGTAAAGAGACATAAAAATGATAACTCATGGCAATATTAATGTAATTAAAGCAAGCCGATTATTTAGAAAAATTATCAATAATGTGAAAAATGAGATTCTTACAGAAACTGTATTGGTTACATTTAAGGGGTCAACGAATTCCACGATATGTATAATTATTTTAGCATATTCGCTTAATTCCCTTAACATTACATTGCTACATAGATGTCTCAGTTTTGGGAATATTATAAAAAATTGTAAAAGTAAAGTTCATTGTGGAAAATGTGGCAGGGAACATGAATAAAAAGACTGTCTTCCTCAAACTGAAACTAAATGTGTGCATTGTAGAGGTACTCGTCTATTGCGAATATGTCATGCCCTAAATTTAATAAACAAAAATGTATTAAAAATTTAATAGTAACTGAAAATGTTACGTTCATGGAAACCAAAGAATGACTTCAAGGAATATCAATTCAATCTGTGCTATTGTCACCGGCGGTGCCAGATTTATAATTAAATTCACTATTTACGAAGTTATACCTAAGGAGAGAGACAGGGTGAAATCTTCTAATCAGTAGGAGATATATATATCATATATTATATATATATATATATATATATCCCTAATTTCAATAAATAAAGTGAATAATATTAATTTCCACAATGTAAGCCAGATTGTGTATCTTAGTTTATCTGTTTCAAAACACCTTAAATTATTTGTTAATATATAGTTTATTTTCTTAAATCAGTAGTACATATTTCGAATAACAACTCTCTAAACTTCTCTAATTAACAATCACTTACTCCTCACTTCAACTCCCGATACCATGACATCTGATTCCAATACCCCTCTTCTTGTATTGACCCCTTTTTGAAAGGGTGTTGCCGCGGTTCTTGACCTGCAGATAGCGGCTGGCTGGAACCACTAGTTATAATTTTTAGATTTATAAATTATTTAAATATTATATCTTCTTTCTTCTTGCCATCACATCACAACTGACAATAGTACCGGTATATAAGATTGCACCTGTAAGTAAAATTCCAGGTAAGGGAATAGTTAAGTGGTTAGCGTACTGGACTTCCGCGCACAGGACACGGGTTCGAGTCCAGCTATGCTTCAGTTAGATTTTTTCTTCCCAGGATCTTCCACAGCTCATTGCCCAACAATAGAATAACTATCTTAAAAACCTAGATCACCCTTTAATATTAGCAGGTGATTGTAGTTGCCATCGTTAGTCTATGGATTGTAGTTGTGCTATTAAAGAAGTTCGAGCATTATTAATGGAAGGTATAATAATAAAAATAAACCTATGGCGCAACAGCCCATGAAGAGCCAAATCTTGGCAGACGGCGAATTCTGTTGGGGGGCCTGTGGTAAGCACGCCGCAGTTCTCTCGCCGTTTGGTTCAGGCCTACACTACCTAGGAGCGCTACCAACTGTAGCTTCCCAATTTTTCTCACGTTGCTGGGTCAAGAACACCTTTGCCCTCACGGGAGTTGAAACATGAATTTTCGCACCAAAGGCAGAGCGCTAGTCAATAAACAAACGCGTGAGGCAATTGGAAGCTATACAGGCTAATCATTTGGTTTTCCTAAATGATGGGACAGCTATAGCTTAGGAACTTACTTTTGAAACCTGTCGGCAGGGTCAAATGAGGTCACAGCTACTAGAAAGCTTTGCTAAAGAGCGTAGCTTACCAGCCCTTTGGGTACCAGAACTAAGTTGCTATACATAATTAACGTGACTCCACTTCATTTGTTTAGCAATAGACCTCAATTTATCTCCCATTAGAAAATCTGCAGCTGTTTACACCACCGGCTCCAAAATAGTAACTTTATTTTTTTTTATATCGATATTTTTTAACTTGCTTCCACTAATCATGATTATAATAAATTAAACAAAATTAATTTCAAATTTTCTAACTAACATCTATGGAATCAATTTTGATGCAAAACACACGACTTTCTATTTTTAAGACTCACACATTTGATTATCTTCACCATGAAATTTTTATTGATTGTATAATAACTTATAAACTGAACATTAACTTTAGTATGATTAGAAACATGAACTACTATAACAAAAGGCACTTTTGAGTAAAGCATGGAATAAAATGTTAACAAACAAAAAGTTTATATACAAATATTAATTTCGTTTAAATATCGATATATGTAGATACAAATTTTCTTATCTCTTAATAGGCAACTATAGGAAAATGGGTTATTTAAAATCAAACTTAATTTGAGAATCATACTATTTTTTTGATTACTGTATTTCTCGCACTCCATAATAATATATTATAAGTTTTCGTATCGTTCACACTTTGTGCAAAGGATTGTTTCATTCCACTATTTTATATAAGTAGCTATCACAAATGCCGTGATTACTTCTCTTTCTGTTTATATATGTGCATAACATTCTTAAGGACGTCTTCATGGTTGAACCATGCAACATCAGGATTAAAATATTTGTAAAGTCTTCCTGTCTGAGTTATAGGATAATACTTTCGCCATTCATCCAGAGCTCTGACTTTTATATTTCTCCTGAACTCAATACTTTTATCATACACTCGTTACCATCAGTTTGGCTCTCATGGCCATTTTTAAATGAAAATCACTGACCGTAAACATTTCACCCATATTGCAATGAGCATCTTCAGGATCGTTACACCTTGAAAGCTAATAGAGCATCCATTCACTCTCCAGGAGTTGCTCCATTTGCCTTAAAAGTGTAACGACTCCTGATGAAGCTCATTGCAATATAGGCGAAACTTTGGTCTCAACCCGGATACCCAAGTGTATTTTCAAAAACAATATAGTTTTTCTGGATGACTTTATGTTTAACCAGCGTACCGATGTTGTGGATGGTGGGGATAAGTATATTTTATCGCAATTTCTCACTAATGAAGTGGAGTCACGTTAATTATGTATAGCAATTTAGTTCTGGTACCCAAAGGGCTGGTAAGCTACTCCCTTTAACAAAGCTTTCTAGTAGCTGTGACTTCATTTGATTTCGCCGATAGGTTTCAAAAGTAAGTTGCTAAGCTATAGAAGTCCCATCATTTAGAAAAACCAAATTATTAGCCTGTATAGCTTCCCATAGACTCACGCGTTTGTCTAATGGCTAGCGCTCTCGTCTTTGGTGCGAAAATTCAGGTTTCAATATCTGTGAGGGCAAAGGTGTTCTTGACCCTGCGTCGTGAGAAAAATTGGGAAGCAACAGTTGGTAGCGCACCTAGGTAGTGTAGGCCTGAACTAAACGGCGGAGAACTGCGGCGTGCTTACCAAACGCACCCCAATACATATCGCCGTCTGCCAAGAATTGGCTCTTCATGGGCTGTTGCGCCATAGGTTTATTTTTATTATTATAGCTTCCATTATTAATATTCGGTCTCCTTTAATAGCATAACTACAATCCATAGACTCGTGGTGGCAATTACAATCACCTGCTAATATTAAGGGGTGATCTAGGTTTTTAATAAAGTTATTCTATTGTTGAAAATGAATTTTACTTTTTTTTTCTTTTTTATAATACAGATCCAAGTCCGGAAATGAATCATGCACGACAGTGTAACCTACTCCTTTAAACACTCCTTGTCGTTGGCGCCTAATAATATAATGATTTTTTATAATAAATAATAATTCTCCACGGTACTAAGATAAGTGTTCTTTACACATAAAGCACAGCACATAAAGAAACACGACAGACACATTCATATCTTCATATCTGGCTCTGTATCACATTAACTCGGACTTGGCTTGCTCAAGCATCGACCACCAGTTCCTCGGTTACTTGCTGTTGCTTTCCTATTTTGTACACCAATAAGGGTTCTGTCATCAGCAGAAACGCGATCATGTTATCGCTGCCTAGGCCTTCCAATTCATCTTCTTCCATATATTTGTTTAGACCTTGGCTTAGATATCTTCCTCTTCCAATTTCACAGCGTTGCTAGCTCTCCATTGCCTTGCAAGCTTAATTAATTAGCAGACGACCAGATCACCATACGGTTACTTGATTTTGTCACATATGTTCTTCTTCTCAGATTTGTTGGGACAATATTCCGCCATAAATCCGCTGGAGAACTATTTTTTCAAATCTGAAGAGTGCCTGTTTATTGGATACGGCCATTGTCCAGCACTCGTCGCCATGTGAGTCTGATGATGTTTTTTTTTTATTATATCATGTTGTTGTGCAGGTATCTGTGAAGGGGAACGATTTGCCCCTATTGTGCGCCGCTCAATTTTGTCTTGAATTCTTCTTTAAGAGTTTATTTTAATGCCAAGATGACAAACTTCTGTACCACTTCAATATTATGTTTCCCAAATATCACTGACCCAGCCAAGGAATGTGAGAAGTCGTGGTGTCCATTTGTTTTGGTGGTGCTTACCAACAGACTCTACTACTAATTGCTCTAATTAAATAAAATCTTTCTGTAATGAATTGACTGTTCCGATGCAAGTCAAAGACAAGAATGTAATAATGAAATGATTTTTATACAATATTTGTCTATAGTAATGAGACAATTATTATTCTTTGTTAAAGGCACAAGTAAAATAATGAAATATATAAATAACCATGAAAAGAACATGGAAAGACAAATTAGAATTTTTATAAAAACTCAAATTAAGTTCTTATAAAGTAAGAAGTTTATGAAGTTCAAACTTTTTCAACATTAAGCAATTAGCCACAAAAAGGATGTATTCATCGCTCATATATAAAAGTCCACAAAAAGTATAATATTTCGTTTAAGTTTAGAATTATTGTGAAATTAAATGAAATTATTATATCCAGCGTGTTCTGATTAAAAATAAATGGTATGTTTACTTCAGCATTTACGGCATTCACTAAATTTACTTTTAAATTCTGTTAAACTTATGTAAATTTTCCTAATAAGCATCAATTCACAAATGTCAATAGAACTTTTGACAACAAATATACAAGAGATCCAGTTCTAATCCAATTTGTAACCAGGAAGCTTGTTGGACCATGAATTGAGTACATAAGCTTCTACTATCCGATTCGATTTAAAATACTGAAATAGCAGAAGTAGTTTATTTCCAGTTTCAGTGCCTTTTTCCATCCGTATTGTAATTCTTCACACTTTGTATTTCATTGGAATAAATTCAATTAATCTGACAAAATGTTTGCTCATTATTTGATAGAATTTAATTTTGAAATGCAATATTTAAAAGTTGTTTGTCTTTATTATGTTAAATTCAAAAAGCCATCTTGATAGTTATTTTCTATATTTTTTTTTAATTAATTTTCTATTGTCCTACACAAATTCTTTTGCAGCAGAAGCAAGTATCTGATTCATGCAATATGGATATATTAGCAATTTGCGAAAACTAGTTTCCAAGCTCTTGGATGACTAATTTTGGGTTAATGAATATCTTCCAGCTTTAAAGTGCTACCTAGATTAGTGGAACTACTATTTTATTTGGCAGTGGCAATATTAGGTTCTCTGCTAATTCCACCATTACTGGATTTTTGCCATCCTATCATTCCTATGCACTTACATTATTCGTTGCCGCTGCAGCCTCAGCTTAGGCGTCTATTATCGTTTCAAGTTTTTACTTAAGAAATAAGGGCGGCAACCTATTTTGGGTTTATTACTTTTAAGCATAATTCTTCCAGTTGGAACAGGCGAATTGTGCCTAAGAAATTGCTAACGACAGCCACACAAATCTCTTTACTTCCCATACTCAGATACAGCCTTTTTTTCAAACATGATCTCTTGCAGCTCAAAGATTGTTTCATCTGTTAGCTGTCTATATCCTCCACTGCAGTGCAAGCGCCCAAGTCTGTGGCATTTTGTTACCTGCTATTGCTTTATGCTATGCTTCCGATTTTAAGTTGCTCCTTGGATCTTTGTTTTACTATGTTATAGTCGGTAATGATGTTATCTTGAACATAATTAACTATTTTCTTCGTCATATATAGCTTATTGAAAGAAGATTTATATTTTGTGAACTCCGGGCATTACTGATTGCATCCTTTTGCTATCGATCCAGCCCTCAGAGGCGGCTCAGTTATCGTCAAAATGTTTGTGTAAGGAATTGTAATAAGGGCTGCTAACGACGATTACTTTACTCAGTGTGTGCATGTGGAGTTCTGTGCGGCTGTAATACTTTTGTATACTAACTACTTCTAAGGTAAAATTAGAGCGAGTGGAGGTTGTCAATGAATCATCGACCCCTGGAAGAAGGTTTCCTTGGCAGGTAGTCTATGAAAAAAGTTTTGGATTTAATACGTTTTTTTTTTTTTTTAGGTAAACAAACAAGGCTAGCAGTGGCAAGTGAAGTAGAGACTTAGTACAGAGTTCCCACACTTGATATCTCATGCTGGTAGGGTTACTGATTTTTGTGTAAATGATGGAGAGCTCGCAGCTTCCAATCAGATGCCTGTTGGTATCCCACTTGCACTGATTTACTGCCGATCCATGTACCTCACTTTCTATGCATTGTTCTTGTTTTAAACTTATCTCTACCTATTCGTACGGCCAGCTAGTTTGTCGTTACCTGTCAAACAAGCTTTCCTCGTTGTGATCGGGTGGTCAGTCGCCATTTTTTCCCTCTATCCTTTATCTTTTCCATCCGATCGGGTATTTTGTCGTAATCTGACAAACAAATCTTTTCCCTTGAGCTAGGTGGAAATATGCCACTTTTCCTTATCTAATTCGTCCGATCAGTTAGTTCATAGCTACCTGTCAAACAAGCCTGCTTCCTTGGGATGGAATGGTCTGTTGTCATATTCCACTATATCCTTTATCCTTTCAATCCGGCTGTATACATTGAAGTATATAACAAACAAGCGTTCTTTCTGAGAGTAGAGATTCATTGCCACTGTCCACTCTGTTCAACATTAACTTAAAGTGGTTTAGTACTACACCATAAAAACCATGTTTCATCAAGTTACTTGTCCCGTAGGCAACAAGAACCTAGAAATGAAAATAAAAATTGGTCACTACCTTTTGTAAAATTCTTCGCTTTTGTAATAAAAATACCGGACGGAATTGTTTAGAGCTTTCATAATCAGTGAGCGATTTAAATTCAAATAATAATGCTTACAGATTCTACGTTTTAAATATAATTTACTGCATGACCTTCCGTGGACACCAAGAGTCCCCTGGGACAAGAGCCCCCTAGTTTCTTCATGGCTCAAATTTAACTTAAATTCCCTAATGATCATCGATTGAAGAAGTTATTTTTTATAGTATGTTTAATTACTTAATTTTATTATGCTTTATTCGCATTCCATAAGAACTGTTGAATACACTGGGAGAACCAAATGAAATTTTTCACAGGGGAAACCAAATATTCTTTGAGCACCGCTAATTTTGTTCTTGCCTCGTCGGAAAACCCATTTGTCTCTGAGTTACAGTTTGTATAATCTTTGAACTAATTGTGAAAGAATATTTGAGTTAGTTGTAGGAATTCAGTTTTTTGATCTGAACGCTAAATTGTTGAATGCGAATACTCTAAAGAAGTTACCAGTTTGTGCACTCTATATATTGACTTCAATGTTTTTTTTTAATACATATTTTTTATTGGTATTTTATCTGTTGTAGCGTGCATATTTTCATAGGCCTGACGGGTTTCGGATTTTCATCCATCGTCTGAGCCAGAGTTGAGCATAAAACGACTAATATCACTCACTAACTACAAATTATTTGCATCATCAGTCGGAAATATTAGTCGTTAAAAACTGTGTAAACTTGATTTATTAGTTGCGTCATAGAAATAGATTAGTTACAGATTGTTTTGTTAGTCAGTGAGTAGTTAATAGACACTACATCAATGTGTAGTTATTAATCTGCTTTTTACAAAAAGCGACCAATAAAGGAAACATCTACCATTGTTATTCTGACTTAAGTCACTTCATCATTTTTCTTTCCTACATCAAAGATATTTATTTTTAGAGACATGCCCTCGAAAAGATGTAGTTTAATTACATTTTGTACTCATTAATCACTTCAATAAAAAGTGACTAAGAATTGCATCAAATCTGAGACTAATCAATCTCGTTTTTAAAAGTGATTGATCAGTCATTCGTTTTATCATATTTTTGAACTGACTAATAATTATTACTTTCTCTTACTCCTAGTAAGAGGAAGCACTGTATTCGTGCCAAATTTTCGATATCGAGTTTTCACCGGAAATATCCGTTTTGAGGTCACCTGAGTCCAAAAAAGTGGTTTTTAGCAAATGGTCTGTGTGTGTGAGTCTGTATGTGTGTATGTGTGTATTAGAATTATACGTGTGTATATGTGTATTGTGTGTACATGTGAACAGCATAGCTCAAAAACGAAAAATCGCAGAAAGTTCAAACTTGATAATCTGTTTAGGTATCACCATGGATCCGACAGTAGGTCATCTGTCAAAATTCCTCAGCCAGGACTACTGAATGGTTTTGTTCACTTTTTTGCTATTTTCTTCAAACTTGACATATCAACTACACATACAAAAATCTACAACTTGTATTTAAAACAATTCTCTGGGAAAATTCATTTAAGGGCAGTTTTGGCGAGGGGTTGGGTTAGGTTTTCATCTAAAGTGCCATTTCAGGGTTTACTAAACAATTCTGTCATCTAAATAATATTAATTAGAATTATATGTTTGTTTTTTTAATCTTTATTCATGCTGCAATCAGCGCGATAGCGCTATAAGTAACAATCATACATAGAACATACATACAAAATGAGTGGAGAAGCTACCCAATGGTTACACTCCTACAAAATCACTATTGACTCTCTTCACTTGAGAGGAGATCACGAGGTCATTGTCTTTTAAGACGTCTAGGAGGACTATTAGGAAGTGTTCGGGAAGACAGGTGTTGAATTAAAGGGTTTGTGTGAGTCTGTAGGTTAATATGGAATTTCCTGTAACAGGTTTGGGCGACTTGAGCAATGAACGGTATATTAAGATCATATGTATGGTTCGGTTGGAGACATAAAAAGGAGCGTTTACAATGTTACGGAGGATTCTGGATTGTAGGGATTGGAGTCTTTGGAGATTTGAGCGTTTGGTTGAACCCCATAGTTCTATTCCGTACGACCAGATGGCTATAAAATAGATGTATAAATTAGTCTTTTGTTGTCTAGGAAGAGTTTAGATCTGTTGTCGAAAGCGTCTGTTTAGTTCTATTTTTTTAAGTCGTATATGAGGATTCCATGTAAGTCTTCGGTCTAAGTAAAGACCAAGATAGCGAGCAACGTTGACCACTGGTAAGGGAATTAAGTTATAGTAGACTGGGGGAAGAGTAGAGGATATGCGACGTAGAGTGAAGGTAATGTTTTGGGACTTATTCTCATTAAGTTTATGACCCATTTTTTGAACCAATTTTCTAGGGAGGAGAGGTTTGTAGATTTCTATGGGCTGTTACGGGATCATTATTGGAAGACAGGATAGCAGTATCATCTGCATAGGTGAGAAGGATAGTGTCAGGATGTGTTGGGATGTCTGCAGTGTATACTGAGTAAAGGATAGGACCTAGAATGCTGCCTTCCGGCACTCCAGCTTCGGTATGATTGAAAGTAGAGAAAGATGATCCGATTTGTACTTGAAAATACCTATCGGATAAGTAAGACTTTAGGATAAGATAATAAGTGGCTGGAAGGATGCCCTTAAGTTTCCAGAGCAGCCCGGGGTGCCATACTCGATCGAAGGCCTGCTTCACATCGAGGAATGCCCTCGAACAGAACTCCTTCTTCTCAAGTGAGGATGCAATGGTGTCTACAACGCGGTGAGTTTGTTGTATGGAGAATGGTGGCGTTTAAATCCAAACTGATGGTCTGGGATAACATTGGAAACTTTAAGGATTGGTAGGATACTTTAAGGATGAGTTTTTCGAATATTTTGGCCAGGACAGAGAGTAAGCTAATGGGACGGTAGGATGAGGGGAGGTGTTGAGGTTTTTTGGGCTTTAGAATGAGACGAATAATATAGAACTTCCAAAGAATAGGGAAATAGGTGGTTCGGAGAATCGCGTTGTATATGGAAGTGAGGAAGGCCACGGCTTTTTTAGGAAGATTTTGAAGAATGGTTGGGGTTATGAGATCATATCCGGGAGTTTTCTTTGGGGAGAGACGTTTTATAGCATATTGAACATCTGACGGAGAAAATGGCTTAGGTGGGATGGAGAGGGGAAGGGGGAGTCCAGGTCTTCTAGGAGAGATTCTTGGAACTGGGAGTCAACCATAACAGAATAAGGAGTGAAAACAGTGGATTGGTAAGAGGCAAACAGGGAAGCTTTATCCTCGTCGGTTGCAGCCCATGAGGCGTCATCTCGAGGAAGTGGGGAGGATATGGATTTGTAAGAAAGTATTCTCTTTGTTGCGGCCTAGAGAGATTTGTCTTCTCTAGTTAAACCTAATGTGTGTTCTTGAAAGCGTTCATTTCGGAATTTTTCAAGTTCAGATCTAATTAAGTGAGTCAGTCTATTGTAGATTCGCTTATCAGAGGGATATTGCAAACGCTGCCATTTAGCTCTTGCACGTCGCTTTTCCATGATAAGTTTCCGAATGTATAACGGATTGTTAATCTTGTGAGTACTATTCTCCTGTGAGTTGCGGACTGCCGGATGGAGTTTTGTTTAATGTGGTGAAGTGTTGTACTGCGTTGTCTATGTCTTCTTTTGTCTTAAGTGATGTATGTAAATTTATTGCGTGGTCTAATTTCGATTGAAATTCTTTCCAGTTGACTGAGCCGCAAATGAGAGACGGTTTAGGGTACTGAGAAAGGGATTCGTGCCAAGAGTAATTAGTACGGGACTGTGGTCTGAGGAGAGTTCGGTTAGTGTGAAATAATGGGAAATGCGGGAGATAATGAAGAAATCGAGAATATCTGGAAGTTTGGATAGGGATGTAGGCCAATAGTTTGGTTAATCAGGTGAGATGCTGGTGTAATATTTGGAGAGGATAACGTTTAAAAGCGTCTGACCTCGTGGATTTGTTGTTTGACACCCCCATTGTTGATGTTTTGCGTTGTAGTCACCACCAGAGAGGAATCTAGGACCGAGGGTATTAAAAAATGATATAAATTGTTCATGGGTTATAGATTTGTTGGGGGAGCAGTGTACAGCTGCTAGACTAAAATTATAGGGATGGGCAGTTAAGGAAACTGTAGAGGATTGTAGGTAGTCAGTAGATGTTGAAGGAAGAGTATGGTGTGATAAGGTATTGCGAATCAAGATTGCCGCGCCACCGTGGGCTGTGTCATCAGGGTGATCATCTCTGTAAGTTTTGTAATCAGTAATGTAAAAGTGTGACCTGCTTGTAAAATGTATCTCAGTGAGTAAAGCTATGTCAATTCATCTGTCATGTAGTAAAGAGTGAAGTTCGTCTTTATGGGAGTTCAACCCATTGGCATTCCAAAGAAGGATGGTTAAAGAATGTTGAGTTAAAGAAAACATGGAGTGAGGTTTTTGTCTTCTGATATCTTCTAATTATGTGTGTTGTTGAAATTCCGTGTTTGTTCCGTGTAATCGGTTGACCGGAAGTGTGTATTTACTGAAATGTATTTTTCTGTTTTCTGGAATTTTCTCGAAAACGACTCCAACGATTATCTTTAAACTAGGTAAGTAAAGTACACACTTAACGAGCTACAACTTTTATTTGAAATATTTCTCTAGCGAAATTCATTTAAGGGCACTTTTATCGAAGGGGTGGGGTTTTGTTTTTCTCTAAAGTGCTATCATACTTAATTATACAATTCTATCATCCAAACAATATTAATTAGAAATAAATAGACGTCCAAAATTCCGAGTTTCAAGAAAATTAGTAAGTCGGGAGTGCGCTTTTACTGAACAGTTTTTTCAGTTTTCGACGAATTTCATTAAATCTAGTATAGTAGCTATAAAATTCGTGAATTACAATTTTCAAAACTGGAGTAAGAGCGTATTACACACCCGATTTTTTATTAATAGTTGTTTTTCTTATTACTATATTAACATAATTTAAAATCTTAGGCCGTTTTTATTATTTTATACCTAATACAAAATGAAATTGCGAAGTTACAGAGTAGCTTAGCAGAATTTTATAATCAATTCCGCTTTCGACTCTTGGCTACTTTGCCCAACTAGAGCGTAGCAAGATGATGAAGTCCTTGCTAGTGAGCTCTTGAAGTTCTTTTCCTAATCTAACATGAAAAAAAAAAAAATTTAAATCTTGTTGACAGAATTTGTCAGTAGTAGTTGTATATCATAAGCTTGTAGTCACTGGGTTTTTTGTGATCATAAAAAAAATTATTAAATACAAAAAATTGTAACTGTATCTCTGATATGTCGATTGAATCATGCGTGGAATACATTTTTACTCAAAGTGCATACCATCTTATTATAAGGAAAGTTGGCTTTTTCATGTGTGAAAACGATTTTTCGGTTTTTAATCTAAGAAAAATGTTCGCTTCTTACCAAATAGGTGGCGTCTCAAAAAAATTATAAAAATTAAAACCTAAAATTAACTCTGAAATAGTGTTTATATATAAAAACAGACGTTTATAAGTATTCATAAAAACAAGTGGGTGCCCATAATTTGCTTTTTATATGTTTTTGTGCCCATTGTATAACGATTGACTAACATCAGATTCTGTGTAAAGAAAGAGAAAGTTGTAAAAATATATAATACATATATTGACATGTAGAATATCCCTAGTGTATGGGGACAATGTATCAAATATATATATTCTCTATGTACATAATATACATGTCTATGACCAGTGGCGATGAAAGAACACATGTGACACATCCATATCCATAAATGTATTTTATACGTGAAGAGGCCAGCGGTGAATTTGACCACATATTCTTCAATTTCTTTCATATATCATTTTCTGATAACTCTGTATCCTTCAATCTTTACATTCGCAACATTATCAATGTAATTTTTTTTTTATGCAGACTTTACGTAACTGTTAAACGTTTTATTTAATTTCTACTGTTTATTGAAATTCTCAGATCTAAAAACTAACATACATACACACATCTCTAAATTATATGACTTTTTTTTACGTAGATTTAACTTAAATAATTAATGATAATTACGATTCTCCAAATGTTAGGTAATCTTCAGGAGAGAGAGAGAAAGTGTGTGTATGAGAGAGAGAGAGAGAGAGAATGAACCGTAACCATCATCTAGCAAACATGCCGCACTGTAAGTTGCATTCCAAACTTTTTCCCGTATATTTTTTACGTCTTTCAGAAAATATTAACGAGCATTTTAGTTAATTTCTATTAGTCGGTGATTTTCCAGCCTTTAATATAAGTTTGGCACCAACTTATTTACAGTATACTTCCCAGACTCGACTTTCTAGAATTAGAATCTTGAAAAAAGGGTAAGGGCGTTGGATTCTTGTTTTATATTTTTAATCCCCGTATAATGGAACGGCTATTATAAATAGTTCCAAAAAGGCTGAGACTTTGACCTTGAATAAGACTAACTAAAAAGCTTCTAGCCACCGAGATAGATTACTGGAGAAGGGCAGCCGAATATCAAAGCTTGGAAGAGTAAGAAACGAAGAGATAAGAAAGAAAATGAACGTTTCAAAAAATGAGCCGCAGAAGGTGGTGGAAAAGAGACTTGGATGGTAAGACCATCTAAAAAGATTGGAAGATGGAAAAATGGCTATAGATATCCTAGACTGGGAAGCCGAGGGAAGAAGAAGAAGGGGCAGATAAAGGGAAAAGTGGATAGATGATGTCCAAAAAAGCCTCCACGTCTACGGACTGAGAGAAGAGGATATCCGGGATAGATGCAATTGAAGGCTGAAATTAAAAAAAATATTTGGTTGAGGAAAAACCTCAGCATTGAGGGACTCTTAAAAAAAAAAATAATAAACTAATCAGGAACTTGTGGCTCTTCACCAGCGTCATGCGCAGTATCGTTTCTGCTTCTTTTTGGCAAAACGTGCATAGACTATTCAAGGCCAAATCTAAGTTAGACTGTTGGTCTATGCTGAACTGTTGTTCTTTTTTTAACACTATGCACTGAATGATGATACTTGTTGAAATCACTCTACTGCCTGGTATGGGGTTTTTAACTGTATGATTTAAAGTGTAATATATATTTATTTACATAGAAATTCTGGATCTCTCCTTTCTGTTAAATTGGGCAGAGTTTGTGGTAGATTACTAAAATATTGGAGACGACAGTGGTTCCGGTGGAGATATTTTTGGTGTGCTATAACCCGTCAGTGGCGTAATAATTTGGTGGTGGTAAGACGTTTGAGACTGATTTTTTTAAAAAAAATTTATGGTCCTATGCCTTGTTAGAGTAATTCTCAATTTGTCTACGTGTCTGGTGTTAATGAACTCTTTTTTACTATTAAGCTGGCCTACTAAGCAGCAGATTTACTGGCACATCCGGGAATGATTACATTAATTTGGCATTTTGAAAAAGACCAAATGTCTAACGGAGTCTGTCGATTCTCCGTCTGCTTATCCTTGAATTGCCGTTATTCCAGTGCAATAACCATTTACTTCTGGTACATATTTTTGTAACCCTCTATTTGAGTATGCAAAATTTTAAATTTAGAATCAGAGAAACCAGTTCATTTGCTTAATCAATCGCGTAATCGATCATTACGAAAGAATGGTCCTAAATGGAACTTATTCCTTGCAGTTTGTGTTTTGACTCTTATTTAGGATAAAATTGAAATATTTGCGGCAATAAGTGTTAAAGTATGCTTAAATTATCCTGGCTGAATAGAATGAAAAAAGGTACGAACTGGAAGTGATAGAGTTTATTCCCAGCCTTGTAATGATGATTAGCCTTGTAAATCTGATGATTCTTCTCCATTGGAGATGAAGTTGTTCTCGTCCGAGCTAGTTCTCACGTGTCCCTAGGATATCTAACTAAATGAACAACATCAGTCACCAGCGCAGTCTTTTTATAGTGCAGCCTGGGTCGCGCGAATAAAATGACTAAGTAACCGAAGTCATGGCATAGCAGAAAACCAAGAAGCTTTTTCCTTGATGGGGGATATAGGGCAATACAATCCTAAAGATTTATTATGCACCTCCTATCGGTGACTTATAAGACGTCTTAACCTACAGCATATCTTTTGAGTTTATTGCCCTGAGAAATTTCAAAATTCTGGGAAGTTTCTAGGGTAGATATCTCCGATATCCTGACTTGCCTCAGTCCAGGAAGTGTTCATCAGAGTGACTCTTTTCTTCCTCTTCTTTAATGAGCTCTTCTGGAAACAGTAGTCACCCAACAAAAAGATTACTTCGCTTAAAATAGATTAGTTATCCCATGAATGGGATTACTTCTGTTTCCTTTTCGAGTGTCGGCCTTCTCACGTCTTTCTACGTCAACTTGCCCCATCGTTCAATGGAGAGTAATTCTGCTATTGCTGCCCACGTAATTAAATTTATCCATATCATTTTCGAACTGGTGGCATATGAACCAATACTGTCATGGAGGTCCTACTAACTGATATGATTACTATCACTTGATTCTGATCATTTCTGGCGAGGATAGACTTTCATTGAATAAATTTCCGTCTTGAAGATACTAGAAAACTTACCAATTGAATCCGAGACCCAATACTAAGACTACACCGCAACCCGCCCGTATCACCTTAAGGTTCTCGAGCCATCCATGTACCAACTAATAGTATGTTGTTTAATATTGTTTAGAGCGGTTTCAGTCCTCCATTCTCTCTTGTCTCTTAGAGAAGTGTTTGACGAAGGTGCATTTTTCCCAATCCTCTCATCTCTAGGGCAGTTTCAGTAGGGAAAGCCGGTAAAAAAAAAGGGAAGAATTCCCATTTTTTAGTGGCATGCAAACAGTAAATATTTGAGATTTTTTTAAAATTTATATTTATTAAATTCTTTCCCAACAATACGCCTCTCTTTTAGAGCAGAAGGGTTAAATTTTAGGGATAGATTCCCTTATGCTAAAATAAGGAGATAAGAAAATTAGGACCTAAAGAATAATCCAAATAGGGATTGGAGTCTTTGGAGATTTGAGCGTTTGGTTGAACCCCATAGTTCTATTCCGTACGACCAGATGGCTATAAAATAGATGTATAAATTAGTCTTTTGTTGTCTAGGAAGAGTTTAGATCTGTTGTCGGAAGCGTCTGTTTAGTTCTATTTTTTTAAGTCGTATATGAGGATTCCACGTAAGTCTTCGGTCTAAGTAAAGACCAAGATAGCGAGCAACGTTGACCACTGGTAAGGGAATTAAGTTATAGTAGACTGGGGGAAGAGTAGAGGATATGCGACGTAGAGTAAAGGTAATGTTTTGGGACTTATTCTCATTAAGTTTATGACCCATTTTTTGAACCAATTTTCTAGGGAGGAGAGGAGGGTTTGTAGATTTCTATGGGCTGTCACGGGATCATTATTGGAAGACAGGATAGCAGTATCATCTGCATAGGAGAGAAGGATAGTGTCAGGATGTGTTGGGATGTCTGCAGTGTATACTGAGTAAAGGATAGGACCTGCGTTGTGGCACTCGAGCTTTGGTATGATTGAAAGGAGAGAAAGATGATCCGATTTTTACTTGAAAATACCTATCGGATAAGTAAGACTTTAGGATAAGATAATAAGTGGCTGGAAGGATGCCCTTAAGTTTCCAGAGCAGCCCGGGGTGCCATACTCGATCGAAGGCCTGCTTCACATCGAGGAATGCCCTCGAACAGAACTCCTTCTTCTCAAGTGAGGATGCAATGGTGTCTACAACGCGGTGAGTTTGTTGTATGGAGAATGGTGGCGTTTAAATCCAAACTGATGGTCTGGGATAACATTGGAAACTTTAAGGATTGGTAGGACACGTTTAAGGATGAGTTTTTCGAATATTTTGGCCAGGACAGAGAGCAAGCTAATGGGACGGTAGGATGAGGGGAGGTGTTGAGGTTTTTTGGGCTTTAGAATGAGACGAATAATATAGAACTTCCAAAGAATAGGGAAATAGATGGTTCGGAGAATCGCGTTGTATATGGAAGTGAGGAAGGCCACGGCTTTTTTAGGAAGATTTTGAAGAATGGTTGGGGTTATGAGATCATATCCGGGAGTTTTCTTTGGGGAGAGACGTTTTATAGCATATTGAACATCTGACGGAGAAAATGGCTTAGGTGGGATGGAGAGGGGAAGGGGGAGTCCAGGTCTTCTAGGAGAGATTCTTGGAACTGGGAGTCAACCATAACAGAATAAGGAGTGAAAACAGTGGATTGGTAAGAGGCAAACAGGGAAGCTTTATCCTCGTCGGTTGCAGCCCATGAGGCGTCATCTCGACGAAGTGGAGAGGATATGGATTTGTAAGAAAGTATTCTCTTTGTTGCGGCCTAGAGAGATTTGTCTTCTGTAGTTAAACCTAATGTGTGTTCTTGAAAGCGTTCATTTCGGAATTTTTTAAGTTCAGATCTAATTAAGTGAGTCAGCCTATTGTAGATTCGCTTATCAGAGGGATATTGCAAACGCTGCCATTTAGCTCTTGCACGTCGCTTTTCCATGATAAGTTTCCGAATGTATAACGGATTGTTAATCTTGTGAGTACTATTCTCCTGTGAGTTGCGGACTGCCGGATGGAGTTTTGTTTAATGTGGTGAAGTGTTGTACTGCGTTGTCTATGTCTTCTTTTGTCTTAAGTGATGTATGTAAATTTATTGCGTGGTCTAATTTCGATTGAAATTCTTTCCAGTTGACTGAGCCGCAAATGAGAGACGGTTTAGGGTACTGAGAAAGGGATTCGTGCCAAGAGTAATTAGTACGGGACTGTGGTCTGAGGAGAGTTCGGTTAGTGTGAAATAATGGGAAATGCGGGAGATAATGAAGAAATCGAGAATATCTGGAAGTTTGGATAGGGATGTAGGCCAATAGTTTGGTTAATCAGGTGAGATGCTGGTGTAATATTTGGAGAGGATAACGTTTAAAAGCGTCTGACCTCGTGGATTTGTTGTTTGACACCCCCATTGTTGATGTTTTGCGTTGTAGTCACCACCAGAGAGGAATCTAGGACCGAGGGTATTAAAAAATGATATAAATTGTTCATGGGTTATAGATTTGTTGGGGGAGCAGTGTACAGCTGCTAGACTAAAATTATAGGGATGGGCAGTTAAGGAAACTGTAGAGGATTGTAGGTAGTCAGTAGATGTTGAAGGAAGAGTATGGTGTGATAAGGTATTGCGAATCAAGATTGCCGCGCCACCGTGGGCTGTGTCATCAGGGTGATCATCTCTGTAAGTTTTGTAATCAGTAATGTAAAAGTGTGACCTGCTTGTAAAATGTATCTCAGTGAGTAAAGCTATGTCAATTCATCTGTCATGTAGTAAAGAGTGAAGTTCGTCTTTATGGGAGTTCAACCCATTGGCATTCCAAAGAAGGATGGTTAAAGAATGTTGAGTTAAAGAAAACATGGAGTGAGGTTTTTGTCTTCTGATATCTTCTAATTATGTGTGTTGTTGAAATTCCGAGTTTGAAACAAATCGGTTGACCGGAAGTGCGTTTTTGCTGAAATGTATTTTTCTGTTTTCTGGAATTTTCTCGAAAACGACTCCAACGATTATCCTTAAACTAGGTAAGTAAAGTACACACGTAACGAGCTACAACTTTTATTTGAAATATTTCTCTAGTAAAATTCATTTAAGGGCACTTTTATCGAGGGGTGGAGTTTTGTTTTTCTCTAAAGTGCTATCATACTTGATTATACAATTCTATCAGCCAAACAAAATTAATTAGAAATAAATAGACGTCCAAAATTCCGAGTTTCAAGAAAATTAGTAAGTCGGGAGTGCGCTTTTACTGAATAATTTTTTCAGTTTTCGACGAATTTCATTAAATCTGGTATAGTAGCTATAAAATTCGTGAATTACAATTTTGAAAACTGGAGTAAGAGCGTATTACACACCAGATTTTTTATTAATAGTTGTTTTTCTTATTAAAGTAAAGTAAAGTAATGCCTATTTTTTCAGGCGGGCTTAACGTCCAACTACCAAATTAGGTGTCGCGGACGGGGGCGGAAGCACCTACTTTACTATTAACATTTTTTAAACAAATATAAAATTTAGCAGTTATACGCTGGGCTCGAACTGGGGTCCTCCCACTTACAAGTCCGTGCTCATAACCACTACACCAACACCCGCCCCTTTTCTTATTACTGTATTAACATATTTGTGTCAAGATAATTTAAAATCTTAGGCCTGTTTTTATTATTTTATACCTAATACAAAATGAAATTGCGAAGTTACAGAGTAGCTTAGCAGAATTTTATAATCAATTCCGCTTTCGACTCTTGGCTACTTTGCCCAACTTGAACGTAGCAAGATGATTGAAGTCTGGTAGTGAGCACTTACTGTTGAAGATTTTTTCCTACTCAAATATGAAAAAAAAATTTACATCTGGTTGACAGAATTTGTCAGTAGTGTTCGTAAATCATATATTTGCAGTCATTGGTTTGTGATCATGAAAAAAATTATTAAAAACAAAAAAATTCTGTCGTATGTCAATTGAATCATGCGTGGAATACGTTTTCACTGAAAGTGCATATCTTCTTATTAATAAGAAAGTAAGTTCGCTTTTAAATGTGTGAAAGCGTTTTTCCGGTTTTTAATCTAAGAAAAAGTTCGCTTCTTACCAAATAGATGGCGTTACAAAAAATATATTCTACGTTAAAATAATAAAAATTAATATCTAATTAACCTCTAAAATAGAGTTTTTATATAAAAACAGACGAACGTTTATTAGTACACATAAAAACAAGTGGGTGCCCATAATTTGCTTTTTATAAGTTTTTGTGCCCATTGTATAACGATTGGCTAACATCAGATTCTGTGTAAAGAAAGAGAAAGTTGTAAAAATATATAATACATATATTGACATGTAGAATATCCCTAGTGTATGGGGACAATGTATCAAATATATATACTCTCTATGTACATAATATACATGTCTATGACCAGTGGCGAACACATGTGACACATCCATATCCATAAATGTATTTTATACGTGAAGAGGCCAGCGGTGAATTTGACCACATATTCTTCAATTTCTTTCATATATCATTTTCTGATAACTCTGTATCCTTCAATCTTTACATTCGCAACATTATCAATGTAATTTTTTTTTTATGCAGACTTTACGTAACTGTTAAACGTTTTATTTAATTTCTACTGTTTATTGAAATTCTCAGATCTAAAAACTAACATACATACACACATCTCTAAATTATATGACTTTTTTTTACGTAGATTTAACTTAAATAATTAATGATAATTACGATTCTCCAAATGTTAGGTAATCTTCAGGAGAGAGAGAGAAAGTGTGTGTATGAGAGAGAGAGAGAGAGAGAATGAACCGTAACCATCATCTAGCAAACATGCCGCACTGTAAGTTGCATACCAAACTTTTTCCCGTATATTTTTTACGTCTTTCAGAAAATATCAACGAACATTTTAGTTAATTTCTATTAGTCGGTGATTTTCCAGCCTTTAATATAAGTTTGGCACCAGCTTATTTACAGTATACTTCCCAGACTCGACTTTCTAGAATTAGAATCTTGAAAAAAAGGGTAAGGGTGTTGGATTTTTGTTTTATATTTTTAATCCCCGTATAATGGAACGGCTATTATAAGTAGTTCCAAAAAGGCTGAGACTTTGACCTTGAATAAGACTAGCTAAAAAGCTTCTAGCCACCGAGATAGATTACTGGAGAAGGACAGCCGAATATCAAAGCTTGGAAGAGTAAGAAACGAAGAGATAAGAAAGAAAATGAACGTTTCAAAAAATGAGCCGCAGAAGGTGGTGGAAAAGAGACTTGGATGGTAAGACCATCTAAAAAGATTGGAAGATGGAAAAATGGCTATAGATTGGGAAGGCGAGGGAAGAAGAAGAAGGGGCAGATAAAGGGAAAAGTGGATAGATGATGTCCAAAAAAGCCTCCACGTCTACGGACTGAGAGAAGAGGATATCCGGGATAGATGCAATTGAAGGCTGAAATTAAAAAAAATATTTGGTTGAGGAAAAACCTCAGCATTGAGGGACTCTTAAAAAAAAAAATAATAAACTAATCAGGAACTTGTGGCTCTTCACCAGCGTCATGCGCAGTATCGTTTCTGCTTCTTTTTGGCAAAACGTGCATAGACTATTCAAGGCCAAAACTAAGTTAGACTGTTGGTCTATGCTGAACTGTTGTTCTTTTTTTAACACTATACACTGAATGATGATACTTGTTGAAATCACTCTACTGCCTGGTATGGGGTTTTTAACTGTATGATTTAAAGTGTAATATATATTTATTTACATAGAAATTCTGGATCTCTCCTTTCTGTTAAATTGGGCAGAGTTTGTGGTAGATTACTAAAATATTGGAGACGACAGTGGTTCCGGCGGAGATATTTTTGGTTGTTAGCGTCCGAGATAGTTCTCACGTGTCCCCAGGATATCCAACTAAATGAACAACATCAGTCGCCAGCGCAGTCTTTTTATAGTGCAGCCTGCGTCGCGCGAATAGAATGACTAAGTAACCGAAGTTATGGCATAACAGAAAACCAAGAAGCTTTTTCCTTGATGGGTGGATGTAGGGCAATACAATCCTAAAGATTTATTATGCACCTCCTATCGGTGACGGATAAGACGACTTAACCTACAACACCTCTTTTGAGTCTATTGCCCTGAGAAATTTCAAAATTCTGGGAAGTTTCTAGGGTAGATATCTCCGATACCCTGACTTGCCTCATTCCAGGAAGTGTTCATTAGAGTGGCTCTTTTCTTCCTCTTCTTTTATGAGCTCTTCTGGAGACAATAGTCACCCCACAAAAAAGTTACTTCGCTTAAAATAGATTAGTTATCTCATGAAGGGGATTACTTCCGTTTCCTTTTCGAGTGTTGGCCTTCTCATTACTTGCTACGTGAACTTGGCCCATCGTTCAATTGAGAGTAATTCTGAACTTGCTGCCCACGTAATCAAATTTGTCCATATCATTTTCTAACTGATGGCATATGAACTAATACTTTCATGGAGGTCCTACTAACTGATATGATTCCTATCTCTTGATTCTGATCATTTCTGGCGAGGATAGACTTTCATTTGAATAAATTTCCGTCTTGAAGATACTAGAAAACTTAGCCATTGAATCCGAGACCCAATTCTAAGACTACACCGCAACCCGCCCGTATCACCTTAAGGTTCTCGAGCCATCCATGTACCAACTAATAGTATGTTGTTTAATATTGTTTAGAGCGGTTTCAGTGTTCCATTCTCTCTTGTCTCTTAGAGAAGTTTTTGACGAAGCTGCATTTTTCCCAATCCTCTCATCCTTAGGGCAGTTTCAGTAGGGAAAGCCGGTAAAAAAAAGGGAAGAATTCCTAGTGGCATGCAAATTAGTAAATATTTGAGATTTTTTAAAAATTTATATTTATTAAATTCTTTCCCAACAATACGCCTCTCTTTTAGGGCAGAAGGGTTAAATTTTAGGGATCGATTCTCTTATGCTAAAAATAAGGAGATAAGAAAATAAGGACCTAAAGAATAATGCGCTAATGTTGAAATTCTAATTTCTCTCGAACAGTAAGACAACACTTTCTAATAAAAAATTGTATATAAATTTTATAAATGTATATCTATATATATAAAAATTCAGCATCCGTATGTTTGTGGCAGCAAAACTCGAAAACTAGTCGATGGATTGACTTGAAATTTTTACACAACGTTGCATTTCTATATAAGATTGTTTATATATACTTTTTACTCCGAAGTTGCCCACGGAAACGGAAAATTCCGAGCGTTTCGCGAGGTTGGCAGAAATAGACAGACTCAGACGCGTTGCGATGTTGGCGCGCTCTCTGCCGAAGAAATTCTGCACAGAATACGTCAAGAAACGCAATCTTGGCTTGGATTTCTCAGAAGAAATATACAATGAAGCGCTAATCTTCATTGAGGATCTTTGTCTTGCAATGTGTGGCAAGTTGTTGGCACTATTGAGAGTAACAGTACCGAATAGGTCGATCAATTACATTCGAGAGAGAACTGCTCAGGGAGCAATCATACACCAGAAATGACTTACAGCTATTCGTCCAAGAAAATACACTGAAACTCCTTAAGAACAACGGATAGCATTTGATACCATCATACAAGCTGTGACCAACCAATCCGTGGATTTACTTTTTGGACGCTCCAGGTGGAACAGGAAAGACGTTCTTAATTTCCTTAATCCTGGCTAAAATCCGTTTAAATGGCCATATTGCGTTAGCACTTGCTTCTTCAGGTAAATGCTGCTACGTTGGTGGAAGGAAGTAGAACATTCTTTCAGTTAAAAACATTTTTTCTTTCTTTCATTTCAGTTCACAGCAAAGCAAAGTAGGGTATTAAATTGAATGATGTGTTTTCTTGCTGAATCTATGTTAACTATCATACTTCTATTTACTTCCCTAATAATTAAAATCAGACCGAGCCACAGCTAAGCGTGGCTGGCTGGGTTTAGCTAGTTGTGTATAAATGTTATAAACTTGTCATTTCTTAATTATTTGTCTGTAATGTTATTTTTAAAATCATTTATTCTTCCTATTCTTTTAGGCATTTTGTAAGTTCTTTTGTATATTATTTTGTAGAAATAGTCTATATACTTAAACAATCAAATAAAGGAGTAATATGTAATAATTTTACTCTATTATTAGATTCTTCTTGATTCTTTTATAATATATATATAAACAAAAAAAATAGCAACGTGTAAAAATTTAAGAATTATGTTTGTTTAAAAATAGTAATGTAAATTAATCTTTTAAACAGGAAAAAGCAAAAATTTATGTGATGATGGAGAGTGTTTTATTTGTTTGTTGGATGAAATAATTCGTCACTGTCTTAAGACCACTATCAAGATGTTCCAACATATCACAGGCAGGAAACGGAATTGCGGAATTGGAGGAAATATGTCTTAGAAACACGTTTCCACACTTACTTATCTGGAACTCCCAAAAGAAAGCTAAAAGAGAAATAGCATCATTTTAGAGATAGCACTTACTTTTTTTCTTATTACGTTTGTAGAAACAAAATGTTTGTTTTGTGCCAAACTTTTTAATGCATGTTGGGAAAGTAGATCAGATTAGTTTTTTGTTTATTTCTTTCGTTTTCTATTTTTTTCTTTTAAACTTTACAAATTACTATTTATTTTTCTTCCAATTTTAACAAATCAATAAGAACAATATTAAATTTGTATTAAATCTAAAAGTTAAACAGGGAAGGAATTAGCTCATAGTAGAGCGCTGGACTAGCAACGCGGAGATCTCGGGTTCGAATCCAGCCGTGCTACCCTTACATTTTCTCTTCCTAGGAGCCTCCACAGCTACTGTCTGTTGATTGGCAGTGTTATCTGTAACGAGAGAACTGTAGTGGAATTGTTTATTGTGATTCCTATGGTATGTAGTAGATGTCTTGAAGAGGGCGGAAGTTAATTTAGAGATTTTTGGGAGTTAGTGCTCGAATTATTAACACTGAATTTATAAAAATAGACTGTATTTGTACAATAATTTAAACGTGAGTAATGGTAACTATTAACAAGAAATACTTAGCAATAAATAGGAGATAAATAACTAATAATTTAGAATGATTAAAATAAATAGACTATGATACACAACTAAGGAAATAAGTATAAATAAAAACTGTATAGGGACGCTGACTGCTACTCGTATAATAATCTTGAAGACGTGCTGAAGTATAATCATGCCCTCTTCCAATGGGGCGAAGTTTATATCAGTGTTAGCAACACTCATTCCAAGACATCTGTCCTAGTGTGCGACCTTGGTTAGGTCAGTGGCCAGCTTATCGGTGCTTGCTTTGATGTGAAGTATTGACCATTGGTTTTGTTTGTTTGGCCGCGGCCTTGTCTTGAAGACAACAGCCGGCTAGGCCACTGTCATAACACATAACAAATTATTCTTTCTTTTTGTTATGTGTTGTGAAGGTCTGATATTGCTATGGCCTAGCCATGTCATTACATCATCGATAGCAATGTCATTACAGAACACTGTTCGGAGGGCGACAGTACACTGAAAAGGCTCCGTGTGCAAAATGACGCGCCTTAAATTACAAAAAAAAAAAAAAACTTCTATGTTATTTTGTAATTGAATTTTCACCTAATACAAACATTTGGGATTTGTATTTTAATGCCGATACAATGGTTTCGGTTTAAATCAGAAATATTGCACTACGAAATGATTTCACTATTTTTATACTATTTTCGGTACCTACTAACAGTTTTCTTTAAACTAAACATGTAATATAAAAGTTGTTGTTATTACATTATTATATGTTGTTTTGTATATGTTCAACAATTATTGAATAATGGGACAATAATTATTCTAATAAAATCAGTGGCTAAAGTTGTTTATTAAAACTCATTTCTAATCTGTAGAGATTAAAAGAAATAATAATCGCTTCATCTATATTTGGGATTATTGTATTTAAAAAAAAAAAACACAAACGCTTAATATAACTTGAAATATATTTATAAATTTAACACTGAAAAAATAGAACAACTTGACATAATAATACAACAATCTCACCGTCTTCTTAGGACGTCTTTTTGCTACTAAATAAAACTCAAAAGTCGCCGCATCTTTTTGAAAAATCCCTACCACTCACAGGGTTAACTGGAGGGGGTTTAAGAACACTTATTTCCCATATATTATATTGTAATGTTTTTCCAACTAAACTAGCTACTGCAACTAGTTTTAAGTGGGTTCGTATAGATAAAATACTCTAAACTTCAATAAAGAAAACACTAATTTATTGCTATGCACAATAAATTACTAAATACAACGCTTAATAATAATTATTTCACACTTTAAACCACAAAAGTTCACTTTGTTCACTTTTGTACACTTTTCACAAACTTGTAACTTCGTTTGTAACTGAAAAACTCTCCCAACTCTCTGTGGTCCCTCTATTTATACAAGTAGAGAACATTCCAGACTTCTCTCGACTATTCCAGTCAAAACTAGAGCGCCGCCAGCGCTTCCTACGGCCACTAAGAGAACCTTAGGTACTGTCTTCTCTCCTAGATGGCACTACTAGCTGCGTTACAATATAATAGTAATAAGAAGAAATTTGATTCGAATTTGAAGAAAATCAGCTGATCGGACGTGCAACTTTATGTAACGGTTTTATTTCTCTTTGTCTTTTTTCTGTGACCTTGTCAATAAAGATACCCACGATATATTTAGTATGCAAACTATACATAAGTATGCAGGGATTATCACTTTTGTATGAAATATTTCTTCGAAAATGTAGATTTAGGGAGAGCTACAAGGTGCCGCTTACCTCGTTTTTACTTTAAGTCCTTGTAATATAAGTACTTATAGTATTGAAGCCAATTTTAACATCAAAATTTAATAAAGATTTCATCTTTGATAAAAAATTTGTAATTATAAAAAATATTATATTAATTACAGTTAAAGAAAGTAAACATTAAAAAAAAAAAAAAAAATTAACACAGAAGAAATATACTATTTAATGCGAGCGTAAAGTTTTTTTTTTTGCAACTCTCGTTCATTGGCCACATTACTCACTTACGTTCGAGTGGGTAAAAAGTACTCCAGTTGTCAAAGAAATAACTTCCTACATTCTGTTATTGCTGTAAAAGTGTGTATTGCGAACTTGTCAAATTTTCAGTATCGTGTTTTCACGTGAACTACAAGTTTTCAGATCCCCTGAATTCGGGAAAGTAGTTTAAACATTATGTCAGCCGAATTAAAAAAAAAAAAAAAAAACGAGGGACCGGTGTTACAAGATTTTTATATTCGTTTAAAAATGTTTATGGTAAAGTTTATGGTTCAACGACACCTAATTTGGTGGTTAAGCCCGCCTGAATGAATGGGCGGGCATTCCTTTACTTTATTTAAAAAAAAAAACAAAAACAAAAAACGAACAATCACGGAAAATTGAAATCAAAATGTTGAAATATATGCATAGAATACACTATGCTGGTGATACCTATCAGCTATTGGTTCGATGGAATGGGTGAATAAAGCAAGTTAGCCACTTATATAAACATTTCACATTAAGGTTGCCAGGTTGGGGTATTCTCCCCCAAATTTGAGGAAGTGGGGGAATTTTTGGGGAAATGAAAAAGTCCGGGGAGAATGTTTTTTTGTTTTTTGAAGTAGTGAAATATACAATTTCTTTAAAAAAATCGATTATGTTTATAATTCGGTTTATAGTTCTGTACATATTTGACATTTGACTGCTAAAGTTTAACAATCTGCAGACAATCGGCAGGGATTTACTAGAATCAAATTCATTTAGGGTATAATACCAATTTTCGTTAAAACAATTCAAGTAATTTTCCTGTAGGCAAGTCTATGAAAGGCCTATTTAGTTACCTAGTTTACTTTTGCTTTTTATTTTAGTGTTTAACAAGTAAAAATTTACCTACCTATGTTAAATTTACAAATTTATGGTTATTTAATACAAATATACATTTTATTCCATAGTTTTAATAAACTACTTATTCTGAAATCTGCACGAAACTGATTTTTTTTAATCTTCAGTCTTTTTCAATTCGTAAAAAAATTTAAATTTCTTGGCAAATTTTATATATGGGGGATTTGAGCCACAAATTTTGGGGGGAATTTCAGTTTCGGTGATTTAGAAAATTGCAACGGGCAACTCTGTTTCACATGTATAAACATTTACCATGAAGGCTTTATGTTGTTAATTGGTTATTATATATTAATTTTAACTAATTTACCAATGTTACATACTGGTTACTGTTAGGAAAACATTTTTTTATATATTTTAACATTGAAATTGTTTATTGCCGGGACTTATTTGGTGGAAATCGAACGCTAAAAGTGATATACAAAACTGTCACACCCAGTGAGGATGGTGGGTGATAGCGAGGAGGCGTTTGTTGCGGGTCATGTGCGGAGGGTTGTGTGGGTGTGTAGGAGTGGGGGAGGGGGGCTTGAGGGAGTCTGGAAGGGTTGTGGGGGGTTTTCGTTGTGGGGGAGGTTAAATGACTTTATAAAAGGATGTTTTTTTTTCGGATTTGAGCCAGTGGCGGCTCCTGACTTGGATACGTGGGGGTTCAACATTTTTTTTTTAAATACTTACATTACCTATCATTATTAGTAGCTTGGTTAGATAGAAATCATGAAGTAAACCAGGAGCCCTGTAAAAACTTGCATCCCTCCCCTATAATTAAATATATTAAATTAACAATAAATCTGTCACTGCGCACCCAGAGAAAAACTGCGAAAAAAAGAGTTGTACCGTTTGAGTTCGAAAATTAAGTGGTTAATTTAACGGCAATTTTTATTATCATCTAAATAAAGTGTTTCCGTTCTAAGGAAATGTCAATGAGTTAGCATGATTCTTTGCTGGGTCATATATCTTAGTGATGTTTTAAGTACCAATACCAACATCAAATTTTTATAAATATAAAAACAATATATAGAAATCCACACATTGGCACAGGCACATCACATCACAAAAAATCTGGTGTGAAACACTCATACAAGTTCTCAAAATTATAATTGACAAATTTTATAGTTTGTGTACCAAATATAACGAAATCCGTCGAAAACTGAAGTAAAAGCGCACTTCCGGCTTGCTAATTTTCTTGAAACTCGGAATTTTGGACATCTATTTATTTCTAATTAATTCTGTTTGGATGTTAGAATTGTATAATCAACTATGATAGTACTTTGGAGAAAAATATAACCACATCCTTTCCCTAAAAGTGCCCTTAAATGAATTTTACCAGACAAATGTTTCAAATAAAAGTTATAAATCTTTGTATGTTTAGTTTATATAAGAAGTTTCAAGAAAATCGTCTGAGCAATTTTTGAGAAAATCTCGAAAAAATGAAAAAATCATTTAGTAAAGTGATAAAGTAAGCGCACTTCCGGTTATCCGATTTTTCAAACTCGGAATTTCAACAAAGTATTTAATTGTAATTAACACTGTTTAAGTGCAGAATTGTCTAATAAACTGAAATAGCACTTTAGCTGAAAACCTAACCCCATCCCCCCGCCCATATTGTCCTTATTTGAATTTTCCCAGAGAAATGTTTTAAATAAAAGTTGTAGCTCTTTGAATATGTAGTTGATATACCAAGTTTGAAGAAAATTGTCGAAGCCATTTTTGAGAAAATGGAAAAAAAGTAAAAAAAAAAACTAGTAAAGTGGTATTTCCGGTTGAAGAATTTTGACAGACAACTTAGGGTCAGATCCCAAGGTGATA